>JAMKCH010012778.1:0-27346 GCA_023653785.1 Ophioderma brevispina
CTTGTTGCAGTTTGAAAAGTATGCGATATATGTGCTTAGCTATGCAAATGAGCTAATTATATATGCATAATTGCTGTATCCCTGAATGGTCATCAGATAGGCAAAATTCCCTTCACTTTTTTATAAGAAATACTAATATGCCATACATCTTTGTAATTGTGAATCATAAGTGGATCAAAGTTCATTTTGGGCATAAAATATGCTAATTAATTGTCTAATTTGCCTAATAAAAAAAAGCTGTTGTACAAGTTTTCTTAGAGTTCCATAAGGCATTGGTGAAGGAAGTGTGTTGAAGAGTTCTCGACCTGATTAGCTTTTGGTCTATTTTTGGGCAAATAGATCTGCAAATGAGCTAATTAATATGCAAAGGTGGGTTGTTGGGGAGGAAAGTTGGGGGAGGGGGACAGGTATGGGGATGTTGGGAGAGGGGCCCTGTGGGGTTTGGGGAGGTGGCAGGGTGGAGTGTTGGGAGAGGGGACAGGTGGGGTTTTGGGAAAAAAATGGTCAGTGGGGTGTGTTGGTATAGGTCCCCTCCATTCTACATACAAATTCAACTAACATGTACAATCGCTTTCATTCTCACCTGTTTGGATAAAAATTGCATTTTGACTACTTTGCAGAAGTAATTTTAGATCTATACAAAACTTCGCCAAATAGAGCCCTTTTGATGTCCCCTGTGGTAATGTCTGATGACTTTTCTAGACTGAGGTTTATCGGTTAATTAACCTTATTTTCTAAGTATATACTCCTATTAAAGAGACACGGGCACTTTAAAAAAAATAGATGCGTCCTCAAGATTTTTTCTAATTTCATATTTTTGCATCCATGGTTATAAAGCTTTTGTACACATTAGCGTCTCACCTGAAATTATCAATCCCAAATCAACACGCGTATGGGTAACAGAATGATTTTATAATTAATGTCGGCGACATTAATTCAGCAGATGACGCGAACATGGAATTGTACTCAAGAAAATGCATGCCAAGTTGATTCTCACGCATGCACCTTGTTTGACCAGTCTGTAACCTTTGTTGTTTTAATATCAATGCAGTGGAGGTCTATGATATTCATGTAATAGACCTTTGTTATTGAAGTTAGGCAAACTTAAGAGTTAGGCCTACAATTAGCCTAAGGCTCTTTTGATAGTTATTTTTATGTGTAAATATATCTCTATTCTTCCACAATGGCCTAGACTATATTTGCGAGCAAATTGAGAAAATTCATATTTTCTGAAAATGCTTTCATGGCTTTAAAGCTGCAACGATAGATTTCAAATTCAATCATGTGTCCCTAAAAATCGAAGTACTGATTTTTGCCCTGGATGTCAGCTTTCATCAAAAATATCCCCATCTGAAAGGATTAAGCTGAGAATTGTTTCATTCTTTGGTTCAAACTTGTTGAGATTTCTAATTTCGTATATGAGCAAATACTAATTCACCTGTGTTTTATATTGAAAATATAAACAATCAAATTCACCTTTTTTTCTCTCGTTTAGACATTTCTGTAGTCCAAAATATAAAGGTGATAGAAGACGGGGATACAAGGTATGAAATCTTTTGAGTGTCTAAATCTAGCATGAATTACTATATGGACACAATATTTGAGTGGCTCAAAAATCTCTCGTTTCACCTTTAACATAGGAGCTGACTAAAGCACCTAACTTAACTCTGAATTATCAATTAGGAATGATTAAGTGTTGCATATTCAACGTTGAACATCCATGACTTTTCCACAAATGTAACATCCAGACACTCATTTTATGTGTTGTCTATACTATGAAGGTGTGATGCCCTTAACTTGTTATTCAAAGTTAGATAATGTGTTGCGTGGTTAACATTATTAAGAGGAACCCTGAAGCAGTGAGGTTGTAACTTCAGAGAACTTTTGTAATGAAATGTTGTCAAAAAAATGCTGTCCATTCTCATAGTCATAACATCCATGACATTCACTTCTATTCTAAAGCTCATATCTTTTTAATCAGTTGGAGTTCCCTAGAAATTTTATTGCTCATGTTATTAAACATCAGACTGTCCACTAAACATTAACCACAAATAAATTAACATTCAATAGCATTATTGGTTATTGAAATACCTTTTGAATAACAGGCGGTTGGGGTAAAAATGTTAACGTCCATGACGGGTGGAATTGCCAAAACAAATTTTAAATTTGGCCAAATTTGCGCCCTATAAAAACAGTGGTAACAGCGGGGGAGAGGGCTTGCCCCTCCCTGCTCAGAACGCTTGCAACACCCCCCCCAGCCCCCAAAATAAACTGACCTTTTGTACAGTGTCTATGAGAAGGACCCAAATTCGCCCCATTCAGACAATGATGCCTTGGAACCCTTCTGCCCCCCCCCCCCATTGCAAAGAAAAACGTCTGGTTACGCCACTGCTCATAAATCCAATTCACAATTTTGACCCAACCTTATTACATGTAGGTTGAAAAGTAGTCATTTATGTAATATATGAAGATAGAATCAGTAACGATTCCATTTTGTACCAAAATGCCTATATAGTACATGACACACGTAACTGATATAAACCGGGCACATGCACACACAATAAAATGTAATACATTTTGCAAATAAAATGTTGATTGGCTTTTATATGAAGACATGAAGAAAATAAAGATGAGGAAAAACTAGTCAGCTTTGTGTGACATGACATGACATGTAAATTGCTTTTTCAAAGGACTGTGTTTTGGCCCAACCAAAGAGTTTGAAACCTTTAAAAAATTATACCTGCAAGTAGTACTTGCAGCGGGCTTTATGCACACAATTTGGAATTGGTATCCATATTTACTTTGAAGATCTGGACCCCCAAAAATATTGATCCAACTGGACAACTAAGGTTCAACCGATAACGTATGGATATCATGTCGGGCAGATATTAGCAATCAGTATAAAATATAGGATCGGTAGTAAAGAAAGGGCTTTCCTTACCGTTATTTGAGAGAAACCAAAGTCGCAGCACGTCTCTTTTATGATGTGAATGCTGTTTTGGTGTATTTTAATCCAATCTTAGAATTAGTATTTTTTATAAAGGCAACAAGAAGAAGAAAATATCCTAATTGGATACATACTCAAATCAGAATGTCCAAAGAACATGTGAAATGTTGATTTGGTAAGAATAACCCCCATACAGCTAAAAAAAAGAAAAGCCAAATAGCTGTTAAAAAAAATACCAGTATCTCTATACTTCTTTGTAGTTTTATAATTTCCTTGGATCAACCCTATGTACATTGCATTAACCATGGGAAAATTATGGGTTGATTCAAAGAAATTATTATTAAAACTACAAAGAAGTATATGGTACTGTAATTTTTTAAACAGCTATTGGGCTTTTCTTTTTTTAGCTGTATGGGGGTGCCCCACCCCCCCCGCGACTTTGGCCGGGGAAGAAAATTTGCAAAATCATGCTAAAATCAGCCGGTTTTTTTAGCCCTCTGACCGGGAAAAATGGCCTTTTGACCCCCACCGAAGAGGGAAAATTTCCAAAACTGGAAGGAAATTTGCCCCCTCAGAGCGGGCAGGGCCCGTTACGCCACTGGGTTGTAATTCTGACCAAAAAATTAACATTTTCACATGTCTTTGGACTTCTGATTTGAGTATGTATGCAATTAGGATATTCTTGTGACATTTAGAAAAAAAAATACTATTTCTAAGATTGTATTAAAAGAAACCAAAACATCAATTTCAACATAAAAGAGCTGTTGACGTTTTGGTTTCTCTCAATATCGGTAAGGAAGCCAATTTTAAATTTTGATCTGATTTATTAGAATATAAACGCTAACCAATAACGGAACGGATATCGACCGATATTAAAAATGTAATACGGTTTCGGATCGGAAGACAAAAGTCATTTCGGTTGACCCCTATGGACCCACATTGCATGTTAAGTCCCCATAACTCAAATTATGAACCTAATTTTTTTTCGTTGAATATTTGTTGAAATCTACATAAAACTACCTCACCGAATATTTTTCACAAATCGTTGTTGTACTGTTTTAGAGCAATGCTCCCCCAAATGGTCAGCATTTTCCTTGTGGCAAACATTTTTTGCAAATTGACTCCCTTAAATTTCAATTGCTGTAGCAAGAAAACCAAATGAAGTTAGGAGATCAAAATTCAGATTTGTTATGCTCAAATTACGGTCTAGCCACTGTGTCAAAATTAGGAAATATAAAGGTTAAGGTGGCCACCTTGTTGAGTTTGTCATGGAATGACTCAATCATTCTTTGGCTCATCACTAATTTCATTGTGTGATCTTTTCCACCCAGAAATCTATCTAATTTGACATGGCTGCTGGTGGGTTTGGTTCCAAAGTTTTCTTTGGTGAAACCGAAGGCGAAGGGCAGGTGGATCTCGTCACGCTATTTCATGTCCCGCCTTTCATCAGGTTAATGACCCTCAGAGCACAAGCCCAATTCTTTGGATGTGGTAATAACAGTTGAAGACAAGAAATATTCCCTGCCCATACAGTTGTTCTCTCATCTGCATGACTCTTCCTTGCAATGTGGGGTTGTACTGCATCTGGTTCCAAGAAAGCACCAGTTCGAAGTTCGCATTGAGGCGAAGTGAAAGCTTTTCACAGTTGCTCAACTTTGCCTATACTGGCTCTGCTGAACCTTCCAACGGAGACATCCGTGGGGTGTTAGATGGCCTGTTTTCATGCAGACTTTCGGACGCTATCGACCTCTCCTGCAGTAGTTTTCTGTCAAGTTTTCTTCACCTACCCTAAGGGATCAATAGGCTATGATGACATCTTCCTTCTTGGGCAATCTTTGATGGTCAAGGCATGAAGAGTTAGCGAAAGCTTGCCGCAAGTATATGCCTGGCAGATTTCACAGGGTTCTCCAGCTCAGATGCATTTCTCATATACATGACACATCATCAAATGGTTGAATATTAGAAGATGAAGATATTTGAACAGAAATTTCCTGGAGAAGCTCAAGTAAGTGTTGCTTCTTTTTTCACATGGTGTAAACCAGTGAGGACCAACCTAATTAACATTTGAGTTCTTAATGTCCTTTTTCACAGAGAGGAAATGCAGTCTGGGAAATAACTTAATTTTCTCTTCATTAACCAAACAGCACCTTTATTTGTGCAGGATACAAACAAAATGACTGATATAAAATGTGAAATCAACTTCATAAAAGTTAACAAGACTTCATTGTATTGTGAATGTTACATTTTGATGGACAAAATGTCCTTTGAAGGTTTCTAAATGTAACATTTACATTACAATCAACTTTAACATAACAGGTGTCCCTAAAATGTGAAAAATCTGATTTTTGCACTAACTCTAGGAGCAAAATACGAAATTCAGTCAATACACTATCAGTGATTCATCCGAAGAGCAAATATTTGAAATGTGCAGGAATAGATTAACGTGAAGAATAAGTCTGTAGAATTCCCTAAATTACTTTTGCTAACTGAAGGATTGACCATAACAGTAAGAAAAGGGCATGTTCAAAGGTATGACTACTCCATTCAGTTGCGTGTTTGTAGTAGTATCTGTACGGACAGTAATACCTAACATACCGTTTTGTCCTTATTAGGTTGCTTCTGGCCTTTTAATTTGCAGGATATGTTAAGGTACCTGTACTTGTTACAGCCATGCAAAATCCTGTTTTTGATTATTTTTTGATTTTCTGATTTAGCAAATCCAACTGATACGAGCCTTTAAAGGTGCACGAATATTTGAGGCCCCCAGATATTGTGTCATCAAGGAATTTCATATATATGTAGACACTCAATAGAATCTCTTACCTTGGAATTGGCTACGAATTGTCTTAAAAGAAGAGAAAAAAGGTGTTTTGACTTGTTTATATTTCAGTTATAAACATAGCTGATTTCGTAGTTGCTCCTATACGACATTAGAATTTAACAATTTTTGTAACAAGAACATTTCTCAGCTTAATCCTTTCAGATGGGGAATTTTTGTTAGAGAGCTTTACATCAGGCAAAATCAGAATTTTCACATGTTTTAGAGGACCCTGCTATTTGAACTCTCTGTTGCCCCTAAGCAAATGAAGACTGCCCTATTATTTTCACTTTAAAGGCATTTCTGTAGCCAAATAGAGGTAAGAATTATTGGGGTCTTATATATATGAAATCGCTACCTCGACACCAAATGTGACCTGCCTCCCACAAAAACCAGGACAAAGTTGCCAGAGCACTAGGAGAAAGAGATCAATAAATTGTGTAAATCAATAGAAAAAAAAGCATTTCAAGCGCCATATATTGATTTTATGATGACCAAAGAAGTGCAATGTTTTACGTTATACATCATTTTAAACGCTTTTTATCAGCATTTCATCTGCACATATTTCAAAATGAAACATTTTCCGAACTGATTAAATCAGGGTTTCATGGGAGCAGGACACCTATATGGATGCCTCAAAATTTTCTTCGTTGACACCACTTTAAAACATTAATACATGAACGACAGGTCATTTGTGGTCACGATGTTGCCATATATCTAACAGGAATTGCCAACTCACCATATTTTGTCTCATGCAGATACTGCAGTCGATTGTAACGATGGCTGAAATACCTGACTGGGATGCGAGAAAAGCCCAGCAGGTATGATTCTGAGAAAAGTCGTCTGGGAATGGTACCATTGACCGCCTATAGGAGCCATTTTGATGCCTCAGCTTTCCGACATCCCTGAGTGCAAGGACTATTGGTGAAGTCAGAAGCTGCGTGGACACGGACGGAGTTTACCAACCATGTGGATCTGAAAAGGAAAGCCACCCTGTCATTATTGCATCTAGAGGAACTATCACTGTAGACGACAAGAAAAATGTTCAGAAGATGGTACATAGCTTTGAAATTGCAGTTGAGTGCATTTTTTAGTGTTTTTGTGACCACCTGTCTTAAGACAGAGATACATAGGGATCACTTGTCCATGTTGCTCTGTTTTGTTGTTGCTGTTGTTGTGAAAAAAGGTTAACATTTGCATGTAAATATCCCATACTTCAAATGGATTAAACCAAAACTTGAGTCAATGTGCAAGGTGGATCCTGCCTTGTTGATGAGGTCAAAGGGCCCATACCAGGGTCAAAGGTTCATGTGAGGTCAAGTTGGGAACCAATCTTGTTTTATGGATATTAAATGCAACCGTTCATTTGTTTATGAAGTCAAAGGTCACATTTTCAAGGTCATGAGGCCTATCATTCAAAAAACCGTCATGGCAGGATCACAAGGGGTCTGAGGACCACAATAATTCTCCTGGATTTACAGACGTCCCAATGCCAAAATCCATATACACAGTAATTTCACTTTGCAAGGAGTCCTAAAAAATTGGAATAGTGATGTCCAATCTTCACAGGCTTTTTTCCATCGAAGTAAATCACAAATAACATGGATAAAAATAGTTGCTGGTTTGCTATAAATAAAACAACATAACAGAGGACGGAAACAAGACATTTAGTGAGCTCATGTATTTGAAGTTACACGCGTATGGGATGGCATAAACAGGCCACCAGAGTCTCCCGGGAGAACACTTCTGTTAAGCAGCTGTCTCTGGAATGCTATGGTGTTGGGTATCCCATCTAATAACAGTTAGGTTGTTTATGGCCACTCATGGCATGGGTCCTCTCACAGAAGGCAAATTATATTGAATGGATTTTGTTGCCCTCCAGATCACCCACCAAGCCATGCGCAAAGACCACATAATACATACACCTGGTTCACTTGAAACATTTAGCTATTTTGCAGGTGACTCCCTTTATGCCGGCTTTAAATTACCGCGGGACTGTAATATATTTGGAAGCGAAGAGGAGGTAGTGTTGAGAAAAGCACCATGCGCCAACTCTACACCCGTTTTCAGTCGAGAATTCGTGTATTAAAAAGAGATGATATAGACGGCTTATTTTGGGACCTTTGTGCAATTTTAAAAACTTTTTGGTATCATTACCAATATATATAAACCTAAATATGTGCAATTAAGAGGACATATGATTCCCTTGCTAAACCCCTTTAAGAGAAACGGTTCATTTTCTTGATTTTATCGGATTATAAAGTTTTAATCGTGTGTAGAAAAATTCTGCGCGAGATAAAAAAAAGGCCTTTTCCTCTAAAATTGTTCCAGATTTTAAGCGTTGATGTACTATGACCTTACAGTTTAACCTCAAACAAACATTATTGATCTTTGTTTATTTTGTTCTGGTGTGTAGCACAATCAGTCGTTAGTGACATTTTGAGTCGCCATACTGCATGTTCACTCTACGGCAGAAAGGCAAAAATTCGTCTCAAATAACTTTAATTCTCTTAGCTATTTGCGTATTTTTTTCATTAAATTAAGTAGTTTAATGGAACTGTATCCACCTTACCTGAATTAAAGTTAATTAATAAATTTCCATTTTTTTTAATCAATTTTATTAATAAAGATTTTTAACTCAATTCAACTTATGCACAATAGCACAATTTTTGTGCGCCGGAACGATTGTTCATGGAGGGCACATACTAATCAAAATTCTGTGTGTTTCGGTTACCTTTTTAAAATTGCCCTGAAGGATAACGCTCCATGTCGTGCCTGCTTCAACTTGTGTAGGATGATAGAGTGAGGTGCTACAATGTTGTCAGGACCGCCCAAGCCGATGTAGATTGACACCCATTCATCATCTAATTCCTCACGAGATATACCAGCGACTTTTTCGCTGGTCCTGCCGAGACCGGATTCGAACCCGCGGACCTCGGTCTCAAGTCGAGCGCGCAGTGATAGAGCTAAAGAGGAATTCCCCGTTAGGTCTATTGACACTAACAAACTTATACCTCTTGATATTACTCCCTTTCCTCCACAAGGAAAATCCCGTGCTTAAACTCCTGCCCCGCTCCTTGATACAAGTAAGTAATTGCAGGCCTTTTACTAACTCATATCATCGACTCGAGCTTTCTGATAGCGGGGTTCGCCTGGAGTAAGAAACCCCAGGGACACCACTGCCACCAATTTGGCACGGACAGCAAGCCGTGTGATTGAAACCCCCCAAAAAAAAAAACCTCCCCCCATCCATGATCTATTTCCTCACCGAAGATATACCAGCGACTTTTTTCTCAGTCCTGCCGAGACCGGGATTCGAACCCGGACCCCTCGGTCTAAAGTCGACCGCGCGCAGTGAATAGAGCTAAGAGGAATTCCCCGTTAAGTCTATTGACACTAACGTACTTATACATCGTGACAATATCATGTGTAGGTTTCTGGCTGCTCTACTTGCTATTCATTAATTTCAATTAGCTTATTTGCAATATTTTTTTTGATACAGCTACAAAAGAGAGATAACCACAAACAAATTCTTCCAGTGCATTTGTTCTCTTCTTAAATCATCATGCCAACTTGATCATAAAGTACAAGTGATCGCACAACCAGGCGACACTTTGGTTCGAGAAAAAGTCTTGTTGAAGAAGCTTCCAATTTTCACAGTTTTGTGATTTTTGCACAGGACTTATATTGGTTAATGGCTAGTAAAACAATACAGGTGAACCCCCCAGTGAAGCTCAGATTCTTACCTCGTCAGGGGCAAGCCTTCAAGAGGCTAAACCTGTTGAAAAATGTTTTAAAATGGCAATTTCATTAGATTTGGAATACCGCATATTTGACCACCAAATGACAAATGGACAATCCTTTAGTTTTATTTGCCACAATATATCATGCATCTCATAGTAAATCAGCTTTCTCATATTACAGATTGACATCCCTTTTAACAGTATGTTGTACTCACTGTCTGTCCCTTATTTTATCCACATTCATCAGGGTTTGGATACAAATATTGCTGTTTTGGTGGTAAATAATGTTGAATATGTTTGATACTTAGCTTTGTCCACAAAAACTCCAATTTTGTAAATTTTTGTAACTCAATATGAGTAAAAGTATAAAACAGCATGTCTTCATCAAGTATTCTTTGGTGTAACATTATTGTGACTTCATCTTTGATGTACTTTTGGGAAGAAGCATTTTCTTGTTTGGTAATTAAAATTTAGAGACAAATAGATGTGGGGATATGTTAACTTTGAATATGAAATGATGAGAACTATAAAAAAAGTTTGAGAGAGATAGAAAATTGCACAGTATTTTAATAAACATAAGCCAATAATATTGAATATAAAATTGATATCACCAGTATGGTAATGGTAAGAAAGTTTCAAACTCACATAATCCTAGTCAGTCTGATAAAATTTTTACCACTCTGTGCGGATCTGCCCAAAAAACGTGGACTGTTGTCTTAACAGATTTGCGAAGGCATTCGACTTATCGACACAATTTACTCATTTCCAAGTTCATTCGTATTGGAGGGAGAGCAATCTCTCATCCCATGGATATGAGTTTTATTTCTGGTAGACAGCAATGTGTAGATATAACCAAATCTTGTCTGCTCTAAACCATTAAATGGGAGGGCTTCCACAGGGTACTAAAATTGGCCCTTGGCTTCCAAGTTATTATCAACGATGCCGCATCAGATGCTGGTGCCAATGTGTGGAAATATGGTGACTTTACTTTGGCTTCAATGTTTCTAATTCTGCTAAAGCACCCTGCAAGAACTTTAGAAACAGTTTTTGTCATTGGTCCAAAACAATAATTTGACAACTCATCCTCAAAGGTCAGGGTCTGCATGTTTGTTTTCTGCGGGACCCCTCCTGTTCCAAAATTGTCTATTGATGATGTTCCCCCTAAATTTTGTATCATGTGCTAAAATTCTTGGCATATGGCTTCAGGATGATTTGAAGTGGTAGAAACCAATTACAGAATTCTCAAAAAACCAATAGCCTGTATGTACAACATGCTCCGTTACTTGTGAAAAAATGTATTACATGTGAGAACTCAACAATTATTTACAAAGGCTATGTTAGACGCGCTATTAGAATACGGTGATGTAGTTTTGGTTTTCTCATGACACGTGAGCAAGTTCCAACTCGTGAAAACGTGCAAAAACGTGCCTGCACTATTAATGCTTGGTAAAACCTACAGCTGTTACAACACTGATGCAATTGAAAAATGTGGTTTGGATACTCTTTCTCACCGTATGACATTATCATAGTATAAATTTGCCCACATCTCTGACCAATTGGGTACTCTTACATGCCCAACCCTCATTCCCCTACGGGACGATCTGTGACATGGCAGAAGAATTACGCAATTCCTAATCCATCTCTCTTCGCTGCCTTTAGGACCTAGCGATTCGAAAGAGTCCAATACCATATTTTATTTGATCTGTTAATCACAAGTTTTATGTTTTTTTACAAATTTTTGGTATAATTCAGTGCAATCAGATTATAATATAAGAAGGTGAATTAATTTATTTTTGTGTTATGTTGTTTTCTGGTGTGTTTGTATGTGTGTGAGTGGATGTGTGTTGTGGTGGGGGGGTGTGGGTATGGTGGGTGTGTTGTTGGTATGTGGATTTCGTGGGTTTCATGTGGGAGTGGGTAGTTGCCGTGGCGGGCTTGGTCTCTGGCCGTGTGGTTTTGTTGGTGCCTGGTTCTGTGGGTTTAGGTGTGGATGGATAGGTGTGAGTGGGTGTGGTGTGGGAATTGGTGTCTTTTGAGTGATGGGTTTGGTGTGGCGGGGTGTGCCTGTATGGTGGTGTGCGTCGGGATGATGCTTGATTCGTGTACATGCGTTTATGTATGTGTTGCAATAGCGTGTGCATTTGTATCTATGGGGTTGAAGTGATTACATTTGGTGTTTCTATATGAGTTCATTTCCACAATTTCAATGTATTTTATAGTAATCCTTCTTCTGTATGTTAACTTGTCAATATTAGTCTTTTGTGGTGCCCCTTGTTTTTAGTGTTTTAAGAATTATTTTAATGGTTTTTGCTTTGTAAATGTGTGCAATTTTGGCCGTTTTGGCCACAGATACTTGTTAATACATGAATCTTATGAATCTTATCTTAACAAGGTACAGTTTAGAGCCCAATCATTCAACAAAACATTTTTAAAATTTTCATTTCCCATCTCTCCTCTCCTCTTTCTGTTTCTCTTTGCTCCCACTTGACCGACACTTGTTGCCATGGGAAACAAAATGGAATTAGAGCATCTGTATTTGACCAATCTATCAGACGTGGCTAGCTGCAATGAATTTCCCTTTCCCCCTCCGTGGTGTCTTGGCTGGATCCAGATAATTGATGTTGACAGGCGATTGTTTGTCTCCGGGGGCAAGGCAGAAGATGGAGAGCCAAAACCTTCACAGATATGATCTGAGGAGAATGAAGGGGAGGTATTACCAAGCATGGATATGCCAAGGCTGTCAGGCAATGGGTGTAGGAACTCAATGGAAGCATCTATACGATTGGATGCGATGGTCACAGAGAGCGATATGACCTGAAGGAGAAGCTTGGGACTGCTTGAGTTACGTCCCAAGTATTGATGGAGAGCACTCTGTTGTCGCCTTCGTGAAGAAAGTGTTATGCGTTGAGAGTCCAAACAGACACCGTGTCTTCCATGAAAGTTTATGACTCAGCTTGGGAAAGCTGGGCAAGGCGTAGAAGAAACCATCGAGTCACTTGGAGAAGGGTCAAGAACATTAACTGTTCAAGACGGTATCTGATACCAAGTTGTAAACAAAGCTCAATGTAACAATGAGCTCACTGTCAAGTTGAATCGGTTGAACTGCAACTTTGATGATGTATGATAATATACCTTCAGTAACTGTTGGTGATCCCCATTGATCGTCACAAATACCCAAGAACTCATGTGGTGCATTTCTGCTCAATGGCAAGTGGTTGTGAAGCGTAGGCTCTCTTCACATGACGGATATCAGCATAAATGATGCTTCATATTGAGGCGGTTGATTTCGCTTGTGGAATGAGATCACCCGCTAACACAGGGGCTGCTGTCACAAATTACACATTCGATAGGCATCGTCTTCACCCAGCATTCACAGCTTAGACAATCTACCTTTTGACCCAGGATGGAGGAGGAGCGAAAGTCCATTTTTTTTAATTGAAATTCATAATTAATAAACGTTTATGAATATATTTTGTATAGTGCTGGTGCTGTTACTACCAAACAAAGGTAAGCATTGATGGATTTTCATCAAACCTTTAAAGGTGCAACAAGAGATTTCGAGGCAAATCCATATAATGTTGTTCATATGTAGTAAATTTCATATATTCGACACTTCAAAAGATTTTACCTTGTATTTGGAACAAGAAATGTCTTAAATGTGAAAAATAAAAGGTGCTTTTTATTTGCTTTCTTCATTATAATGCTAGGTAAAATTTCGTATAGGAGAAATACCAACAAAAACATATTTCTCAGCTTTAAAGGTGCATGTTCCGATCTGTGGGACCCCCCCGATTTACCCGGAAAGTATTATTTTGAATCAGATGAACGGCCGTATTTTCTCATTGTCATAATGAAAGTGAGCCCGCAATACCATTTCATTGACCAAGATATAAACAAAAAAAAACGCTGTTAGTGGTACTATCAAATTAGCACAGGATTTGAATAGGGCTTTGCAAGATGCATTATTGCATTCTACAATTAAAACTGCCAAATTTGTTTCCCCGGTACTTGGGACAGGGTGTATACAGTAAGGCAAGTGCCAGGCTCTCATCTCATAGTAGAGAACACAATACCATAAATCGGAACAAGCGCCTTTAATCTTTCAGATGGGGAGTTATTATTGACGAAAAGCTTTGCATCAGTGCAAACTCAGGGCTTGTGATTTTTTTCGGGATACCTGATATGTGATAATAGGGGTAATGGTATTTTGGAGACTGGAAACAGTTCTTGTACATCAGGGACCATGTAAGATAGGGGGGACGAACTGAAATTTCCAATAAGAGTTGACTGTACCCACATTTTAAAAAATTTAAGCATATTGAGCTTGATTTATTATGTAATAAAATAATAAAAAATTTAAAAAGTTGATTTTTTTTATCAAACTTCAGGTGGGTTCATTTTTGTTCTGGAAATAAGGACTTGGCTTAGGTGGGGCATAGATTGCTAGATTAGGGTTCTCTGATAAAACAGACACATATTAAAAAAAGATATTGTTTGAAAGTAAAAAAGTTAACACAGATTGTTCATGGGACTTGACTGGTGACAAACAAAAGGCCTTCTTAGTCTTTCAGTGAATGTCTGGAAAACTGGATACTTACTCAAGATCTCAGAAGGCACTTAAATTCACAGCAGATTAGACCTAGTGATGGCAGACATGTTTTTCCTGAATCAAAAGGAAGTAAGTTTTCACTATGCATTTATTGGAGAACTGTTTGTAATTGGAAAAGCTATTATAGTTGCATGACTTATGGTGATTAAATTTGAACCAGCTATGAGAAAATTTGAAAAGTCAGTAAAATATTTTGCAATTTTGAATCTGCTGGAGTTTGTGTGCTAACTCTGCTAATGATGGCTGAATCGTCGAGGTAATATGCATATTTCTGTGGCATGCTATCACAGCATGCGTGCTGCATTGTCACTCGCATTAAGTCATGTCAACCATTGTCCAATTTGACATGTCTTGCATTGTTGTTCTCAACTTCCTCAACCTTATAGTTAAACTTTAATTTGGTTAAAGGGGGATGGCCCGATTTAAGGATATGAAGTTTTCATCTTGATAGATTGGCCATCACTCCAAAACCCCATCTGTAAAGTTTCGCGCCGATATTTCAACCCGTTTTTATGCGAGAGCTAAAAACGTGATTTTGTAAGCCCCATAGAGTACTCGGTACAATTAATATTGGTCGACCAAAATGGGTCACATTTTCGCTCATAACTTCCAAACCAAACATCCTTTGGCTCTAAGATTTCACAGAGTAAATGAGAAAAATAGTAGCTTTCTTCTGATTCCAAAATGTTGACCACTTCCGGTAAAATCAGGGGCTTCTGGGAACGAGGCTATTAGCGATCGGGCCATGGACCTTTAATTTGTATGGGATACAACAAGTTTTTCAGAAGACCTCTGTGGTAAGAAAAAGCATGATAACTTGAACATCACATCATGTGAATCACATGGATCAGAGACATTTGGATAAAGGTTTATCCCCCCCCCCAAAAAAAATAGAAGAAATGGTCTGCTGTGTTATTGGGGGAACCTGAATGTTAAGGTAAAGAGACAGAAATGCAAACAAATAATTAGTATACTTGACCTCATTATTGTTTCTAACTATATCAGCTTACAACTAGAACTGAGAATTGATGCCTTACCAGGCATCGCATACACTTTATTTCTTATATGGTTGTACCAAAAAATGTATTCAGATTTTACCTGCTTTTTTGATAAGGAAAGGATTTTCGAATTGCTTGAAGCAATTATTTGATAAAGACATCATTTTGCAAGTGCAAGGTCATATGTACAAAAGCTGCCTTATGTATTTATGGTGCTGACCCAATCAACATCATCGTCCCCCCATTTTGCTTCTTTCAAATTGAGATTTTAGTATAAGAAGAAAGTTTATACTTTCCTCATCATTCCAGTGAAAAGTAAGGCCCAGGAATTTTTTTCTTTTGATATTACAAACGAAAACATCCCAAAGTGAGGTCGAGCACATTACATGTAGCTCCCACACAGTGTCCTATGGGGCAGTTTGGTGCACATTTTTGCCTCTATCCAAAACAGCTGCACTGATTTCACAAAAAAATTAAAATCAGATGTTGTGGTGATATGTTTTGTGTGTGAGGAAGAAAATATATGAAATATTGGGCCACCCACCTTTAAGTCTTGTTTAATTTAAAAACCTGGAATTGCTGTCAAATGTAGCTTTTTTAAAGGTTGGTGGGTAACCCAATCAACAACCTCGCCCCCTCCCCCAACTTTACTCCATCAAAATTGAGATTTTGGTATACTTTTCTCATTACCCGAGTGAAATGCAAGGTCCAGGAAATGTTTCCTTTTGATAATGAACAAAAATGTCTCCAAATTTGGTTGACCGCATTAAAGGCACTATCAGTGATTTGCTAAATCAGAAAATCGAAAAAATCATCAAAAATCAGATTTGTGCATGACTGTAACTGGTATAGGTATCGTAACATACCCTACAAGTGCCAAGACTGAAGAAACCAAATAAGGACAAAATTGGGTATTTCAGTCATTACTGTCCGTACGGTCACTTTCTGCTACACGTAATTGAATGGGGATTCATAATCTTTAAACACCGCTGTTTGCTTCCGTTTCTTTAAATTTTTCAGTTGCAAACAATAACTTACGATAATTCTACATATTTACCCTTCACTTTTAAACTATTTCTACAAATTTAAAATATTTTGACTCTTTCGGATGAATCACTGATAGTGTCTTTAATTAACACACGCTGCACTATGGGCCAATTTAGTACACATTTTTGCTTCTAATATCGAAATGGCTGGACTGCTTTAACTGCAAATTTGTAATCAGATGTTTTGGTGATATGCTTCCATGTTGGGGAAAAAAAAAAAAAAAAAAAAGATGGGTCACCCACCTGTAAGGCATTGCTTTTGTGGTTGTTCCTCATGAGGTGACTAAGTCCCCCTAGAAACAATCCTAAGAGCCACTGACCTAAGATTTGCCATGCTAAGCACTTAAAGGCTGACTTAGAGATTTTCCAAGGATGGCACCATCAATTTTCTAACAAATCATGTTTTTTACAAAATACCTGTCCACATAAAAATTGTGTGAAATAGCTAAGCCCCAAGCTAAGCTCAAATCGATGTCATTTATATTGAGAATCTCCACTTTGATTTAAAGACACTATCAGTGATTTATCCGAAAAAGTCAAAGTATTTGAAATTTGCAGGAATAGCTTTACAAGTGTAGAATAAGCCTGTAGAATTCTCATAACTTTTTCCAACTGAAAAATTGACAGAAAAGGAAGAAAACGACAGTGTTGAAAGATACGAATCTCCATTGAATTACGTGTTGCAGTTAGTGTCCTTTTGGACACTAAGGACTAAAATATCCGATTTTGTCCTTATTATGTTGCTTCTGGTCCTATCACGTGTAGGGTATGGAAGGATACCTCTACTTGTTACAGACATGATTTTTGATGATTTTTCGATTTTCTGATTTAGCAAATCACTGATAGTGCCTTTAAATTCCAGATCCGAAATGTTAACAATACACAGCATCCTATGGTAGAGTTATACTTCACGTAAAGGTTTTCAATATCAAAACAAAAAATCTGATACATCTTATACTTTGGAATTGGGCAGTTTAGGTGACCATATTTAATTTTGTTAACTATTTTAAATTAATACAAAAAGTGTATATTTTGAATCTCTGAGTCAGTCTTTAATTGAGCTCAAGTGACAAAGGGCAGCTATTGTATATATGGGGACAATGCAGTATACCTAAAATCTATGAGAATATGAGAGCAAAACCAATGGCAAGGTTCAAGGTGTCTAATTATGTATTACACTACTCAAGCCCACTGTATTCAATCCTACCGATATGTTGACAAATGCTCGGTGCTAAAAGAAAAATCTAAGTCATTAAACGTGCCTTTAACTTTTCATACTTTTTCTATTATTAGAAATGCCTAATTGTTAATGTAAACTCAGTGTGCCTGTCACTATAGTATTCATGTTGAGTGTTTTAATATCAAAATAGCCTATGAAGGCTAAATATTAGAGGGGAAGAGATAAAAGGAGCATCGTAGTGTAACTAAATGCTTTATGTATGTATACAATCAATATATTACCTTTAGTTCATAGAATGTTGTGTGGAAGAGTTTTAAAAAAAAAAAAAAAAAAAATAAGGCATTGCTTTTGTGGTGGTTCCTCGTGAGGTGACTAAGTCCCCCTAGAAACTATCCCAAGAGCCACTGACCCAATATTTGCCATGCAAAGCACTTATAGATTTCCCAAGGATGGCACCCTCAATTTTCTAACAAATCATGTTTTTTACTTATATACATAATACCTGTCCACATAAAAATTACTGTGTGAAATAGCTAAGCCCTGAGCTATCTTAAATCAGTGACATTTATATTGAGAATCTCCACTTTGTAATAAAATTCCAGATCCAGAATTTTAATAATACACAGAATCCTATGGTACAGTTATAAGTACTTCACGTAAAGGTTTTCAATATCAAAACAAAAAATCTGATACATCTTATACTTTGGAATTAAGCAGTTTAGGTGACCATCTTTAATTTTGTTAACTATTTTAAATTAATACACAAAAAATATAGTTTGAAATCTCTGAGACAGTCTTTAATTGACCTCAAGTGACAAAAGGCAGCTATTGTAGATATGGGGACAATGCAGTAATCCCAAAATCTTTGAGAATATGAGAGCGAAACCAATGGCAAGGTTCAAGATGTCTAATGTAACACTACTCAAGCCCACTGTATTCAATCCTACCGACAAATGCTCGGTGCTAAAAGAAAAATCTAAGTCATTAAACGTGCCTTACTTTAACTTTTCATACTTTTTCTATTATTAGAAATGCCTAATTGTTAATGTAAACTCAGTGTGCCTGTCACTATAGTATTCATGTTGAGTGTTTTAATATCAAAATAGCCTATGAAGGCTAAATATTAGAGGGGAAGAGATAAAATGAGCATCGTAGTGTAACTAAATGCTTTATGTATGTATACAATCAATATATTACCTTTAGTTCATAGAATGTTGTGTGGAAGAGTTTTTAATTGTTTAGTTTGTGCTGTTTTGGAAACTCGAACAGCACCACAGAATGTAGAAGAGGATTGTGTGAGCATCAGAGAGTGTGTGTCTGTCTGTCTATATGTCTGTCTGTACAACTCTTTAGGAAATCTACTGAACTATGAGCTCAATTCCTATTGTAATATTTTCAGAAGGATCCAAAGTGTTGGATTTTTTATTGTCATTATAATCTTGCAAGTGATGTAATATGCAAATTAACTACTTTACATGAATGGCCCAAATTGAATGGTGTGGTATTTTTATTCTCCATTTTGCACATTATAAACAATCATGGAAAAAATAATTGGTACACTTGATGCAATATATTGGAACCATCCCTGTGCTCATAAAACAAAAAAAAAAAAAAAAAAACAACTGAGGCACTGATATTGGCATCTCATTGCCATTAGAAGGCAGTGGTCCCTTCCCCTTTACCATATGTTTCCCCCCCCTCAGGTAATCAAGTTTGGGGACCTGGTGAGGCTGTTGACAACACAACTCAGAACATTGCAGTGGGGAATGGGGGTAATTCTCTTTCCTTAAACGCAGAAAGTGACCAACATTTTGTTCTATGATTGAAGCTTGTGGTTGCCATCAGATCTTGGCCATCTTTTCTCAGACAATAAGCCAGTAATCTCATGAGGGCCAATTCTTTGGGAAGTCACAACATGTGCACGATTTCTTTGCCTCCCATACAAAACAACCATCTAGCTAAAGTGAAACATATTGTTGGTTAACTTTGGACAAAACTTAAAGTAAAAATGTTTCCACTTCTCGCAAGATTAGTTTTTTTGTCGGTGGGGTTGGGAAGCAAAGAAAGTTCGGTCATGTGTGACTTCCCAAAGAATGGCTCATGAGTGTCCCCCACTTGAAATTTCCACTATGGGTTTGATACTGATCCACAGTAAATCTGATTCTCATCATCCATATTTGCACAATCTGTTCTTAAAGTGGCACTGGAACATTTTCACAAAACAGGAAATTTCAATTTGCTCACAAATGATAGTCTAGGCCATTGGAAGAATACAGATATATTTTACACAAACAAGAGGCCAAAGACATCTAGGTAATTTGTAGGCTAACTTTTAAGAACAAACTCATTGATATCAAACCACAGACCGTTCAAACAGGGTGGATGTGGTGGGAATCAACTCTGGCGTGTGTTTTCTTGTGTTAAACGCCATTTCCGTAGTCTGCTGAATTAGTGACTCCATAGTCAACTGTTTGCCCATAAGGTTAATAATTTCAGGTGAAGGCTAATGTATAGTTTACCACCATGCCAAAATATCAATTTTGAAAAATCTGGAGGTGTACTATTTTTCAAATGTGCCAGTGTCTCTTCAACAACATAGCACTTGTGGATTTGGAGCTTAAAATATATATAGAGCTACTTTTTTCATAACAAAATAGTCAAGTATTGAACTTTTATTATTTTATAATTAAGAATAATGTTATTAGAGGAGGTTTATATTTTTAACCACTAAATTTACACTACAAGATAAAGGTGCTTTTTAACTGCGGATGTGTTCTATATTTGCTATGAGAGATTGCAAGCGTCTCCAATTCTATACACTTACCACCAATATTGTGGGAAACAAACTTGCAGTTTTGATAGTAACAATAATGCATATTACAAGGACCTATTCACTACTGTGCTAAACACTAAAACATAAGTTTTTCATCTGTATCTTAGGAAAGAAATAGATTTGGAACAAGACGATTGGAACAAGCACCTTTATTGCAATATATATGGAAATATTTGCTGATAAGAATCTACATGTAGATATTGCAATGGGAAAATATGCCCATATTTGGAAATTTATCCGACTAAAAATGATCAAAATATGCAAAATTGACATATTTTCCATATGGTATTAAGATGTACCATACCTGCAAATGTAATGATCATGTTTCAACCACTCAATGATTTTCTGCTCATCTTGGCTTTATTACCTATCTGATTTGTAGTGGATATGACGATTGATTCTTGGTGTCCGTCCACATGATTGATCAGTCTCAGCTAAATTGGTTTTATTTTTAACTTGCAAATTAGTTGTTTAGATGCAAAAACAGGCAAATTTTGCCTCTTTCAAATGTCTTGGATTATCATAAAATGTCTGACTTCCATGTCCAACTAGTTTAACAATTACCATACATCACACTACATGTGTGGACCAGAGGGTGTATTGAGTCCATCCCACAATGGACCAGTTTTCGAAATTTCACCGCAATAAGGTCAGGTGAACCTACAAAAATCCTATTCTTAACACATAAAACCCTGACTTTTACACTCATTTTAGCCCACAAAGCACTAGCTAACTGCTATGATGCCATGCTTAGTGCACCATTTTGGGTTATATTCCATTTTCTACCCCAAATTTGATATGATTGTTTTAATTTTTTCAATATTGACTTAATTACAAAATTCTTGGGAAGTTTGTAAAATATTGTACAGTTTCTGTGATTTATGGAATTTGACTTTCGGCATAATTTTATTGACATACACCCTTTCCTAATCTTGTTTGTTTTATAGGCAACTATTTTGTATCAATTCAAAATTTATTGTATAATGGTAATTTATACATTACTCTGTTTTTATGTTCATGCTTTTTATTTTTAACTTGGGACAATATTTAAGTCGTGAAATTTGACCCACACAAGGTTGAGTTGATCTCACAATACTGGAAAAATCTGTCAGTTTAAAGGATTCAGATTTAAGGATTAATATTTTAACGATGCATAAACTTCAATGGAGTAATGCAATCTTTAAAGGGAAAGGAAGAAATTTCTCTCAATTTGCACTTGATCGGTTGTAGAACACCTATTGAGGTTTCCAAACTATGTTTTGAATTTGCCTGCTTTCAAAATCGTCCCCATAGCATGCTTATTTTTCTGCCGTGTACAACAAAGTTCTAAATCATCTACTTAATGATCTTATTACATAAAGATGGCATGTTCTTCTTATTCACTTTGGGTATTACCTAATACATTGGTAAGCATTATAAATATGCGAAAAACCTGGGTTAAAAAAAATGAATGGGGGCACTTCTTTCTGGAAATCTTATGTATCTTTAATGAAATAATAATACAAATGGATTATTGACTTCATATTATCTTTTTTTTTTCATTTTAAGTCACTGGTGAAAATAAAGCAATTTATTCAGTATTTTGCCTGTCGGTTCACTTGAATTCAGGTCATGGCAGTTTTAGGCCGGATTGTTGGCAAAGAAGAGGTTTAAAGTTTCAATGGTCAGCGCTTGTTTTTGTTTTGTTTGTGACAAGTAAATTTTACAAAAAAGTGCAAGAATGATCCTCAGAAGACATTTAAAGGATATAAAACCCAAAATTTTCAGGGGAATTTTCCCCTTGAGTTGACCCCACCGGGGTCCTAAGGCAGGGGCCCCTGGACCCCTACCATTTTTCTGTCAGTTCAGATGCAACACTGCTCCCCCCATATCAAATCCTAGCTATGCCACTGTTGCATGGTCACTCAGGTGAGCTCAACACAGCAATCTCTTTGGCCAATTGAATCGCTAGTGTTATTTGGTGGTTTTAGCGAGTGTCTGATATATAAATGTCCATTTACACAGACTGTCGTAATGACAAGCTTGCTTGTTTCACGGATGCAAAGTAAAACTTAACAGAATTGGAGGCAAGTTGGCAGTGCAGCAGTTGTTCAAGTGCAGATTCAATATACTGCAGAAATTTGTGATTTTGTATTTTCTGTCTTTAAATGGATCGAAATTACAACTCAATGGCCTATGGGGCAGTATGATACAAACATTCGCTCATAACATCAAAACACATTGTCAGAATCACCTGGAATTTTGGAAATATCCTGTTCTTGAGAATATCTAGTGAACCATCAACAAATTGAAGGTGCTAGGATTGTAAAATGCACCTTTAACTGTACAATATAGTGCTTGAAATGTCTCATTGTATTATTTTGAGCTAGAAATTGTCAATTCCAACTGCCAATTTTATCTGTGTAAATATTATCTGAAATGATCCAATCATACTATAGTACTATGTATATATTTAGCACTGATTTATTTTTATCAGTATAATTTTCATTACTGTTGATGGTTATTGTGTAAATATTACAATGAAGTCCTAAAACTTAATAATGAAAACAAAATATTTTGATTTAAATTAATGATCTGTACTTGGAAGTATAATTTTCTTTTGTATACACAGTGATTAAATTTGTAAAAATAGAGTTCTCCATTTCAAAGATCGTAAATTGTTTTCCTTTTTGTAAGATTTGAATCTACTTTCAGGTATGAGGGGTATAAAAATGTTTTTGAAATTCCCTAGAAGTGAAGAAGCTATCTTGATGAAATGTATTTAGAAGGTGACCTATATGCATGATTCTAACAGAATCTATGACGATGCAAAACTCAATGTATGCGAGGATCAAGGATGAAATTTTGTTGGTGTAAAATCACTGGTCCTATGTCGTATGTACAATATTTTGCAAAAAAAGGTCTCTATGTAGTCAAATTAATCTTCTCTTTCTTTAAAAGGTGCTTGTTCCGTTTTATGTGTAGTGTGTTCTGTACTTGATATGAGAGCCCCTGGCACTTTGCCACATACAGACCCATCAAGTACCAGTGGGAAACAAACTTGGCGGTTTTGATGGTAGATGCCAATGCATGTTGGCAAGGCCCTATTCATAACTGTGCTAATATTGAGGTTAAAAACGCAGTTTTTTTGGGTTTATATCTTGGGATTGAAATGGATTTGATGGCTCAAATTTCATGACGAACATGAGAAAATCTGCTTTCATCTGATATCACTTTGTACTACTTCCGGGTAAATCAGGGTCCCAAAGACGATCGGAACATGCACCTTTAAAGGGAGCTGGCATTTACAAGCAAGGCAATGTGCTAGAAATCCTTGCTACAGTGGCCCTATTTCTCCTGGGTCTGTTGCTTCACGTGGATTTTTCTTGATCCACAGACAAAGACTCCAGTGTGGGGTCGGTGGTTTTATACACTGATGAAGTCAGTGGCACAGGTGAAGAGGTGACACAATGGTTTTCAACTCAACTCAATCTGAATCACTTGTGTATATACTAGCCTCTGCAGTATCAAGAAACAGTGGGAGAAAAAAACTTTGAAAAAAGTCTTAAGGATCCGAGGTCTTTGCAATATGAGGAGCTCTTCAGTGGTGGTCTGTGACAGTCCATAAATAGTGGGAGAAAATGGATACTTTGCACACTGACTATGTGAAGAATTCTTAGGACGTAGAATGTCAAAATTTAAATTTCTGCATGGCTTCTTCACTTCTGGGTGATTACGAAACTGTTGATACCCTACCTCGGTAAGCATTGCTTTTATATCCCCCCTGGTTAAAAGTCAGGTAGAGATTTGGGTGCGGGCCAAACCATGTCCGTATGTATGTGTGTGTTCCAGTTTAGGTTTTGGTTTATCTTTTTTGACGTCTTATTCAAAGTTTGTCTGATGTCAACCATTATTTGTTTGTATGGATGGATCCTAAGTGTGGGAAAATATTGGATAATGATTTTTTTGCCCAATATTTTTATTGGTCTCGCTATGAGTCTTATATTGCGCTCGACTGCGTCTCGCCCATATTTTTGCAACTCATAGCTCAATCAATAACTATGGGGCTCAATCATCCAATTTTAATATCAAACTTTGGGGTGAAGGGGGGGCATGGGGGTTCCTTCATATGTGGATGAGTCGTGTCCGTTTGGTTAGGTTTTGCATTTAGGTCCGAATTGCAACCTACTAGCCTGGGTCAAGGTGCACTACGTGTTTCCTCATATGTTGTTGCATGTCAAAGGTCTCTGGCAGTCATGTTCCACTTTTTGGAACGTGCTACATCGAGGTTGACAAACAGAAGGAGTACTCAGCAATGAAAGAAATACTAAAGAAGTTCTTTAATTCTGCTGTTTCATAATTAAAATGTTCTTTGGTTTACTAAAGTTTATATATGTTGCTTACAGTACCATATATGAGCGTTATGGGATATTTACATTTTGAGTACGAATGTTTGGCTTGTAGAAATATTAAACATCACATTTCTAAAGGTCATCCTTAGGCAGAATTAAAGAGAATTCTTTAATATTTCTTTCAGTGTTGAGGTACATCTCGTTTGTCAACCTCGTTTTCTAGTGTTTTTCTATGGGCACAATTTTTTGAATTTTGATGCCCTGCGACTGACAACTGTGGCCCAACTAACAAACCTGTTTATACTGCCATCGTTGCCAGGGTAATGGTGCAAGTTTATTTTGTTGTATTGTGTGTTGTGCTGTATCTTGGGAATGGTACCTGAAAACTCAACATAGCATCATCTTTTTTTGGCAATTGTAAATGCATCTATGGGGGTTATGAGCACTGGCTAATTTTAAACAAAGTCCTTCCGGCCCCCCACCCCCATCCCCCGGTAATTTTGGCATTTTTCAGGGCGTGGATCCGCCCGTTGTATGAATTACCACAGTTCTACAGTTCTTGCGCGCATGACGCATTTTCAGCACATAATAATAGGCATATGTGTGGTGAAAATGCATTTTTTTTAGACACTTGGGTAGAAGCATGCCATGCGACGGTGAGACAGATTACAATCATCAGAAATGTAAGAACACCAAGAAGACCGTTTCATATAGAAGTCCCATTGATGCAAATTGGTCTTACAATTGATTCTGTATGGTGTATGACGTTTGTGCCGTAGTGCTGACGGAATGAATGGCAATACCTCATTTGCATCAATGGGACTTCTATATGAACGTCTACCCATGAACATACAGGTGTTCCATATTCTCAGCATAAACTGGAGGAAATTCTGTTTCAATCAGTATATTTTGATGTAGCCACAGTGATGGGACACAACATTATCTATACAAGGTGAGTCAGTTAGCATTTAAACAAAACTTGTCTTTAATTGAGACAATTGTCAATATGAAAGAATAAAATATCTCAGTACCCTTGTACAGTTATTTGTCATAGTAAATCCTAATTATACAAATTCACAATCTTTGGTATAAAATACTACAATTCAAGATTTTTAAATAAATTATTGCTATAACATGGTTCAAGGGTATCTCCTTAAGGGTGCTTTTCCGAATTTGTATATCATGTTATCTACTTGTATGAGAGCCTGACACTTGTATACACAGATCACCAAGTACCGTGGGAAATCAACTTGCGTTTTTATGCTAGACGCGATAATGCATAGGGCAACGCCCTACTTACTATACTGTGCTAATCTTGATGGTTAACCACTAAAGACGGCGTTTTTTTTGTCAGTATCTTGAGAACGTAATGGATTTGAAGCTGAAGTTTCAGAAAGATAATGAGAAAAATACGCCTTTCATCTGATATCAAATTGATACTACTTCCGGGTAAACAGGGTTCCCAAAAAGACAATCGGAACAGCACCTTTAAGAGTGTGACCAAGATCTGTGACAAATACCCTTGGAACCAATCCAAAATTATCATTTAATTTTGAACAACCTTTTTACAAAACAACTATATTGACAGTCCAGAACTGGACATAAAACTCGAAAATAACACTCTTTATCCTTTATATTTAGGAGGGTATTTGAACTTCAAATAAGATGCAAATATGGGTAAAGTATGCAGGTTCTGTCTGCTGATTTTTTTAATGCAATAGATTTCTTAACTCTTCTTATTTGCAAATCTCCTTTTTCCAATGTTGATAATTATATCATGCGGTGCAACCGCATGATATATAGACTAAGGGGTGTGGACCAAATAACCAACTGTATAACAAATTCTGTTGTCCCCATCGAGGGGCTAAGGGAAAACCAAGTGTAAATTCATAATAAATTATTACAATCACATAACTGTCTGTTCCCGCACATAAAACTGGCACATTTTCTTAAAAATAAATGAGCTAAAGATATTACAATGGGCCCGGTATGTGGGGCCATTGTTATAGCCAGGTATTACCACCTCCACGATTCGGGTTGAGTGACAAATACCCATCCTCTTTCACAATAACTAACCAGTGTACATTATAATATAGGTCGTTGACACTAAATTTTCTTCTGAAAACGCGGTAAATTGAATAGAAATGAAGTTAAGCAATAAGTTACAGATTTTGGTTCTGCACAAAGTTGTTAGGTCAAAGCTTGCCCAGCAACATTCTCTCATGATGTTTCTTCCTTTTCGAATAAATGATGAAAAACATGGCCAAAGTTAATTGAACACGCACAAAAGAAGCTCAATATTTATTTATTTGTGAATGAGGTTGAGTATTTTGTCCTGAAAAAGTACTCAGTCTAAATTGGAGAGCGGTAACAGCTGAAATCTATTCAGCTGCGCGACAATATAACAATGGTCCTGCACTCCCAGATGAAAGGGAATCTGAAGTGTTTTTCTACACCGCATACCGGGCCGGTGATTGAATATCTTTAACTCCATTGTTTGCTGAAGTCTATGTGCATCCACTAGTCACTGATATTGGGGAAATGAAATTGAAGTGACATTTTATTCTTTTTCAAGAAAATGTGCCAGTTTTATTTGTGGGAACAGACGATTATATGATTTTAATAATTTATTATGAATTTACACTTGGTTTTCCCCTAGCCCCCGATGGAGACAACAAAAGAACAGCATAGAAGGACATGTCCCACAGCCTAATACTGTCGTTTCTCATTTCTTTCCTTGTTTATACCCTACTTCAAAATGCTACTAGTACCAAACCGAGAATTGGCCAAAAGAACACCTTACCCAAGATTCATACAAGGTGTAAACAGTTAACCATAAGG
>JAMKCH010012779.1:0-27178 GCA_023653785.1 Ophioderma brevispina
ACTTGTGATGGTGTTGTGTGTGGTCCAGTGATATGGGGTGTGGTCTTCTATGGTTCGAGAACCATTACATATATCGGACGACCTATTTGGGACCGCTGTCCCTATTTTTTGTATATAAGACAATGTTTGAATAATTAATGATTAGACAGTACATGACAATAATGTTAAATTGTTTATTACGTTATCTGTTAAAGTTAAAAAAGGCCACAAAATTCATGCTTATAACCAGGAACTCAAAATCTTTTGACCATTTTGAGCAAGTCATTATTCAGGTGGTCAAATCCAGCCAAATTGTAATGGGTCTTTGATGTCACAATGTAACAAAACACAGTCGCCCATCAGTGGATAACGTAATAAACTAACTGAAACTAACGTAATAAACACCTTTGTGCACCCTACATTGACCAGGAAGTACATATCTTGAGTTTTCTATTATGTTTGTGATGAGAGAATGAATAGCTGTACCTACCTCAATCAACATGGATATTCCTTACTTAATTGCTGAGAAAAATGGATAACGTAATAAACATCCTTAAGATGGTCGATTTTTTTTCAAGTTCGATCTTAACTGGTCCTTAAATTTGCCACTTCAGGTGATTGCAAGCATAATTTTCCATTAGCATTCAGTATTTGCCTCTAAAAGGTACCATAACATTTATCGTAATACTCGTTTTAAATATTTTGAATTTAGTTGAGATGCGGATAATGTAATAAACCCAGTTCTATTGGGACACCTTATTTTGTTCACTGAAAAATTAACGGTCAGGCAAATGCAAGCTTAAACAGTATCATGGAATTTCAGCACATGTTTAAAACCTACAACCTACCAAAACCAATTTTTCAAAGAAATTGATATGTTAGGTATTTTTTCTGAATTTTAAAAATTGGATATAGAGAATTGGACAGCCATTTTTGCCATTTTGGCATGTTTGAGGGCAAATGTGTCACATAAAACCCAACCGAAAGTATAGAAAACTATATATGCCCAAATTGGGTTTTATTAGTTCTATTGAACTATCAACAGTTTAATCCACAAAAGCATTGTGTAAGAAAATGGTGGATCAAATACAGCAAAAAACACAATTGGCGTACTTTTCGTGAGAATTGGCCATATGTACTTTATTCCGTTAAGGCTGTTGAATTCATTAGGGTCACTAGTGACAGAGTTTAGTTGCACCACCATTGGCAGAGCCTCTGAGCACACCTACCTTTTCTGTAATGTAGGCATGTCAAAATTTGAGTTGGTTGGACCTCTATCCATCAACTGCCATTGGCATTACCATTGGCATCCATACCCATGTACCATAATGGTCTGGTTACACTTTCAGTAACAGCCATTGATGTGCAACCACATGATTAAGTCAGTCTTTGTCGCTTGTCAAGGGGCTTTAGTGAAGTTGTTTGTCATGATCAGTTGGGATTTACAAGGTTGGATGCGGCAAAAGCCGTGCTTTTTGTCGGTCAAAATATTGAATGTGTCTAGATGTTGCATGATACTAGTATTTGAAATCATAAGATAATCTGAAATGACACATAGGCCAAAGCCAATTTCTTCTCTTACCCAATCTGCCCAGACCCATGGATATGTTTAGAGTTCTTGACAACACATCCCTGTCATGGTCGAAAAAATTCAACTACTATCAAGTCTGTCATTGTGAAAGGCTGGTAACATGTATATTTGTATTCAAAAGAATCATTGATACCATTTAATTAATAAGAATAATTATATTCTCTTGTCAGTTGGTAGAAATTATGGCAGTTCTTCACCAGTTTGGCATCATAGTTGTGGTGGTTGTCATAGCAGCTCTATTTCAGCTGGAAGTAGACTATGAGCCCCTCATAGTAGAGAAATCTGTGGTGTTGCAAGGCACAGATGTAGACGTGTTCAGATTTGTTGCTGATCTACCAAGTTACAGCAAGGTTTGTATATTCTTCTATTTATATCAAAAGTGTATTGATCCATGAAGGTACACTGGATAGGCTGAGTAAAAAATTAGGGTTTTTACCCTTATGAGTTAATTGTGTGCTTTTTTGCCCTCCGTAAGATTTTACCTTGGCGCTGCCCCTGGTCCTAACCCGCTACAGAGGCACTCATAGGCAGTCATGTCCAGTGGTGGATTTAAGGAAAAGGGGCCGGTCAGCAGCTTAAGGTGGGGCCCTTTAGTGCCCCCTGGGTGGGGGGGGGGGGCTGTCACTGCTGACTCTTAAATCCTCCACTGGTCATGTCATTTTGTTTGTCTCTCAAGAACCTAATAAATAAAAAATAAATTTTGAGTGCCTCTGCTTGTCTCTCAGAAAGAAACCCCTCAAAACCCTAGGTTTCTTTTGCCTCTGGGGAATAAAACTCTTCACTTAATATGAGTTTCAATTAAATGTTTGAATTGTAAGTCTGATTTTTGTTTTATTTTTTTAAGACTGTGAAAACGGTAAATTTGGGCTTTCCTTTGGTATTATTCTCTGTTTCTGATCAGGTAAAGGCTTCTTTAAAATCTTCATCAAATGGTTCCAATGAAATTACCATTCTAATTTATTTCTTGATCTGTTATCAGTGGATAAACTTCATCACCCAAGTAGATGAGTTGGATACTTCAAGGATTGGTGTGGGCAAATCATTTGAAATCCACATGCAATTTCCTTTTGTTGGAGCCCACCCGTACAGGACTGACATCACTAATTATGGACCACCTAAGTCACTAGCTTTTGATACTAACTTTGAACTACTTCTACCAAGAACGGTGCTAGAGATCACTGATGGATCTAGACCAGGTGTATCAAAATTGATATGGAGGATGTATTCCAAGAGGAGGAGTTATTTATTTTGTGTAAGTGTTGAATTATGTCAATAAGTCTTTTCTGCTATGCAGTGTATAATTTCAAACAGTGGAAGTAGTTAAAGTCATTGAAATATAGTCACTGGAGAGGTACCAGTGAAACCCAAAATTGCATTTCAGCAATGAGTGTTTAGATCAGGGCTATAGCTACGCCGGTCGGCGGCAGTCGGTCATGACCGACACAGGTGGTCATTTGGGAGGTTGCCAACCGGCACTTTACTTTAGTGAAATGAAAAAATATCACATAAATTGGCAGATAAACTCTTAGTTTTTCCATAAGTGTAGTAAATTTGCTGATTTACTTCCGACACTCTGAGTAGCCTAGCTATAGCCCTGGTTTAGGTCCAACATAGGCAAAATGTAAATACTTCTATATTATGACTGTAAGTTGGCATTCATTAACAAACAGACCAGTATGCATAGCTCATAAAAATGTTTGTTTTCTGGGAAGGAGATTCTAATTTTGTAAAATTTCCCATGAGGTCAGAGGGATTTTACGATGATTTCATTATCAAAAGCTAAGATTTCCCGTAAGTCACATGCATTTCCCGGGAAGGAGCTTCCCACATTCCCCACTTGTTTGAGCTGTACACAATAAGGCTTTTCATACTGAGCCGGTGATCGATCAACTTTTGTGATCGATCGGCGTCTGTAGACTTCAAACCAGCCACCAAATTCATTATAATACTTCACCAACTCTGACACACATATCACTGTTGTGCTTCCTCAAATAACAGCACATATTCATCCACTAAATGCACTTACGTAAGAGTCTATTGGCCATGTTGAATTTCCTTACTCAGTCCGTTCCATTTCACGAGCGGAAAACTCACAATTTCTGTACGGAAACAAACCAAGGTGAAAAGTCATATCACTTAAAAGATGGCCATGTACCTCAGCATTAAAAAAGTCAACTACAACCACTGCCGTAAAAGCCTCAAAAAGAAGTAGTTTGTGAAAGCAGCAGCTCATTAAATCCTTCCTTTGGAAAACTTTTACATCGTAACTAAGACGCTATTGCGCATGCGCGTCTAGTATTCAGAAAACGGCTGCACTAGTCTTCAAAAACGGCGATCGATCGCAAAAGTTGATCGATCACCGGCTCAGTGTGGAAAGCCTTAATGTAGGACTAATTATAGTAGAAACTAATAAGCTCAGAAAAGATAACATTACACGTAAAGTTTATTAACCAATACTTGTTTGGCAAATGAATTGATAAATAGATTTTAAAGTGTAACCTAAAAATTGATTTGTGAAATTAAATGAAAAGATTATGAGAATAAATACTAAGTTAATAATCACAAAATCTTACGAACTGGGAAAGAAAAATGTACAATGATTTCTTTTTGTTTTACAGGGTACAGTGCTACCAATATCTAGGTTTATAATCTCCAAACAGCTCCAGGGGGCACTATTCCGTCTCAAGCTACACCTAAGCCACCAGTGAGAAGGGCTTTTTGTAATTTACAAGGTGATAATCATGTTTTCATTGTACAAGGTAAATAAAAAATGAAGATAAACAGCCAGCAGCCAAGTTTGTGAGTCTTAACCTGCAGTGGACATTATAAAATGCAACATCCCGGAGGAGAAATTAAACCTATTCCATATTGCATTGCAGTTATACTGTACTTTATAACATTTTGTATTAGTTCTTAGGGATTATGACTGCACAGTGGGTTAAACCAATTCCTTATTGATTGTTAAAGTAATGATGTTTCATGCAAATTAAGAACATCCAAATCAGGCAATTTGCATACTGATCATATGACCTTATGGTGTAATTCCCAATTGCATCATGGGATTTAATTCATCCTCTGGTAATGCCTTTTGTTTGATCAGCCAGACTGGCAGTAGTTGTATCATATCAGCATGTCAAAACAGCCTTGAGTTGGGATTTCCTGTAAATGTGGAATGCTTGTTTAAAGCAATAACAGCACGTTTTTGAAGAGCGCCACCAATTTTTAAAAAATTGAGATTTTGGAACAGTTGTATTTATAATTGGCTACTATACTATACCTGTGAATGGTAAAGCTTGAACTGCTCCATGTGTCGCTTTAGAAGGAATTTTGTGATTAGAATTAATATCGGATCCCGATAATAATTCAGCCACTGAAAACGTCATTCCAATATGAAATAGCCGGGAAATAGTGCCATGTACGTGTCAACACTCAATTGCAACCATTAGCTGTTCTGTTGGTTAACGCAAGTCAAGTTAGGATCATTTTGGTGAGATTGTGCTATTTCATAATGGACAGACAGACAAATTTCACATTTCCAGTGCTGCCAATGAATTAGGGATCCCCGAATCTAATTACAAAATCCCTTCTGTAGTGATGCATGCACACTTTTGGAGCATTACCATTCACAGGTATAGGTAACTAAACAATTGCCAACACAACTGCGAAGAATCTCAAAATCGGGCCACTCTTCAAAAATGTGCTATTATTACTTTTAAATGTCCTTCTCTTTCAGCACTGTAAATTAACAGTGTCCCTCCATCCCCACTAAAAATTGATGTACAGTTAACAAGAATGTCCTCCTCCCCACTATGAATTAATATATGATATGCCTCTCCCCACTATAGCTTTGAACTGAATTTGATTATGACTTGACCAAGATTGAATTGTGTCTTGTACGTATTGAAAACAGTATAAGTGTTAGCATCATAGGATCAAATGCATTCCAATGTTAACAAAAAAGCTTCATTAATCAAAATTTCCTCAGCTGATTATTCTTGGATTTATACTAAACCTTGATAATCAGTATCCAAGATCAAGACATGATGTTGTGGATGTATTCACTGTTTTAGAAAGTTCTGTTGTTAACTAAAATAGTTATTCCCATCTTTTGACAATTAATACTTTATGCAAGCAGTTTTTTATTACAACTGATTCCCAACTAGTATTTCTTACCATCATTCCAAGATATTTCTTGAATGTGTGCCTTTTTATAAACAAAAACCACCAATTTCCATGTCATTAAGAAAATAATGTTTGTACTTGTTTTCAACAAGGAATTGTAAACTAGGTGTTTTTAGAGTAATTTCATATTGTCTTTCAAAGTAAACATTGTATTCAGTATGTCCAGTAGTGTACTTCAGTTTTGTACATATATACATAATTTGTGTATTTAATAATTTGTGAATTATATACATTGCATTTGCTTGTATTTTGTAGATGTTCTGACCTCAGTATCAGTTTTGAGTGTATACTAGAAGTAGTTACAAGAAAGAATACATTGCTAGCTGCCATCTTTGTTGTGCATGGGGAGGAGTTGGGCTTATTATATTCGACAAAACGAAACAGGCTCAGTGCACCCATTGGATTACATGCTTTATTCTGTTATCAAACATTTTATTACTCTGACGAAATAAAGCGTGCAATCCAATGGGTGCACTGAGCCTGTTTTGTTCATCGAATATAATAAACAAAAGAGTTGGTATACCTTTGGATATGTTTGTAGCAATGCTTGATAACCTTTAATTGAGATGTTGTCAATGAACTGTGCTCTTGTGATATTTGAGAGATAGAGGATTAAAGTATTTAAAAAATGAATAACTAACTGCCATGTGAGATTAGTAAAGTAGTTTTGGTTCAGGAGTAGTTTGTTTATGATATCTCAACTTTGCACACTAACTTTTCCATATTGTTGACAAGCCATACAATACACACCCATGTTATGCAGGTGTTTGTAGGAGCTATATATCTTTTGATTAGTACTGTAAACTTTTATTGTTGTTAGTAGCTTATTGAATCTTGAGGAGAAACACAATGCACTATGGAACTATAACACTGAAAAATAGATTTTATGCCCCTCTGAAAATTACTGAAAAATACACCGAAACCAAATGCAAAAGAAATTCAACACTGAGACATCCATATACCATTTACATATTTATAATATACTGCAATGCATCATGATGGACATTATATTACTTCATGATTTCCTAATCACACTGAAATTGGACTGAACATCTCTCAAAAACATGAACCTGTTTATAATCACAAGAAACACAAATCTCACTGAAAGAATAACCATATAAGTTGACTTGGCTAATAGTTATGGTAATTACAGTACAAGATAGATGTTCATTATAGAGAACAATACAATGCTGAAAAATCACAAACGCAAGTGAACAACCTCTGAACAGCGACTGAAAAATTCTCCGTATTACAAATTCATTTGTTCAAACAATTTTCAGAGATTTTCAGTGTTATAGTTCCATAGTGATGGGTGTTCAGAGTATTAATACTTTCAAACGGGAGTTTCTGTAACCTGACCCATCTTACACTCTTTTTTCTGACACATTTATGAATTTGGAAACCTTAACAAAATAAAAACGTGCTTTACTACGTGAAGGGTTTCCGAATTCATAAGTGTGTCAGAAAAAAAGTGGGTCGGGTTATAGAACATAGAATAAAGCATAAGGCAGCTATTTAATAGTAACATTATATGTGTATCCACAAATGGTTGCTTTATGCTTTATTTTCTATTATGGGGCTATATCTATATCAGGATATTGTACATGTATACCATGTACGTGGAGTGAAGTAATTGCTCCATTGTAAGCAATACTACTAGCTAGAGCCATTTAAAGTCTGATTGGAAATAATTGATTGAGAATTGCAACTCCAGTTTCACCTTTTGGGAATCAATCTCACAATGTTAAATTTACTTCGTAGTAAGAGTTATTTTTCATTCAGGACAGTGGCTGCAAGTTTCTCTGAACTGAAATTTAAAATCAACAAAAGCAAAGTATCATAAAACTATTAAAAATTAAATGCAGTTGCGAATTTTGCAACCTTGCAGAAAAGTGGTTTATTCCGCATAGAGGTTGCAAAATTCATACATGTCAGTGAAAGTGGGGTCACCTTTGGTAAACATCCATCCTGAAACAGTTTTCTACCAGTGTTATGATCATGAATGTTAATAATGAACTCTACACACAGGCAGTATTTGTTGTAGTTGTAATACGAACATAATTTTTGGCTGAAAAGGAGGTTAAACTTAGGGAATTTGTTCCATATCGCATTCACTGCAGTTCATTAAAGGTAGGTTGCTTATTGCAACTGAATTCAAAAGCAAAATTTCACAGTTTATATTTTCAGTACACAGTTATCAGTATGCTACAGTGGTCTTCCACTTATGTCCTTTGACTCCCTTGTTTTGGAGTTTATTACACCGTAAACACGTTCAGTTCTTGAAACTTTTCTCATGTTGCTGTTGGTTTTGGTAAGAAGTCGTCTCAAACCATGACAAGCAAGTCGGTTGTTAGAATCCCAAGCTAAAAACACACTTTTGCATCATTTAGCACATCTTTGTTGAAGACCACTGTGGTACTGATCTTCTCTGTATGTGAAAACACAATGTTAAAGTGAAATATCACTGTAGAATAGAATTCAGTCTTAATAGGAAACCTTTATATTGTACTAAAGTGCAACAAATGTGGGTATGGGTGGCTAAAGTTTACATAAATATAAGTATTGTAGATGTAATTATATCTACAACAAACGATCAAATTAAAAATGGAAAGTTTTTTGCCCACCCTGTATAATGATGCACCATTGTAACATGGTTCCATATATGTGCTGCTGAAATGTAACTGTATAGTTTATAATTTGGTGTGTTTATTATTTTATAGAGGACTTTAATCCAATTTCATGTGTATCTAAAATAGACAAAAAAAAATTAATAGGTAAGTCAAGATAAAATGGCATCAACCAGAGCTGAACCAGATTTGGTAAATTTGGGGAAGAGTCAGGCTTAGAATTACTATAGAAGGACAAATGAAGTGAGAAACAAGGTGGTTTTCTTTGATTATTTCATGATTATGTACTGTAGCATATTATTTAGTGATTGTTGAGCATGGCACATGTCCTTCACATTTGATAGGTCTTGCATGTACTTGACAACTTCAGGCACGCAATGTAGTTGAGAAGCTGAGAAGCACGTGTTGAGAGCAAGTGTGGCGCAACGGATAAGCGCAGGACTCATGATCATAAGTTTGTGAGTTCGAGCCCCGCTGAAGTCAACGTGTTTGTGTCCCTGGGCAAGATACTTAGTCTCAATTGCCTTGTTCACCCAAGCGAAATATGGGGAGCTGTTAGGGGGAATATTACAATCTAAGTATGGATAGGTTTGAGCGCCCGTAAAGCAGCCCACCTAGATGAAATGAAATGATTCTGATGATTTCCTAGTAACAGCGGAATAAATGTAAAGCGCTTTGATACTGAATGGTGATAAGGCGCTATATAAATCTGCACATTTATTTTTATTTAGTTGATTGAACGGCCAATTCATCACCTTAGGTTGTAGATTTGAGCCCCAAAGCAGCCAACATGTTGTGCACTTAGGCAAGGCACTATCTCGCCTTCCTCGTTGACCCAAAACAGCAATTTGCTCGCCCACCAAATCTACCTGTGCTAAAATTAAAGCAAAATGAGCCAATATAACAAGTACAATATGCAGAACCGAACCAGAAACAAAACAAATCAATCAAATCATCACCAACCCAATTATTGAATGCTTTCTGGTCCCTCCTTACAGACTTGACACAAACCACATCAATTCTATTTGCATTTCCTGGGACCTTTAAAGGGGAACTGCCCGATCCTTAGCCTCGATGCCGCATTTCACTCTGTCCAAACGTGGGATTTTGGTACCATTAGTAAGCTTGTATTTTTCTCATCCCATCTGCAAAATATTTTGACCGACTTCTTTCCCAGTTTTGTGATGCCACAGGCTAAAATATGGTTTATAATAATGGGAAAATAGTTTGTACAGTACTCTATAGGCTATTGTAATACACACAATTACCACTCACATTAAAAAGAAATGATTCAAATGAAATTTTGAATTAAATATGTTGGTGATGTATGTTTGTAATTGAGTGGGGCACTTTATTGTGAGAACATTCTCAACCACTACCTTGCCTTGATGCACACAGATGGCAGTACATGTATAAAATGTGTATGATAGCCTCGTCATTCATCAATACAATTTTTTGTGAAGCAAATTTAAGTTTCAATTAATGGGAGATGGCCCGATTTAAATATATTAAGTTTTCATCTTAATAGAATAGCTTTCCACCCCAAAACCCCATCTGTAAAATTTTTTTCGCCGATATTTCAACCCGTTTTGAAGTGAGAGCTGGAAATGTGATTTTGTAATCCCCATAGAGTACTCTGTAAGATTCATATTGGTCAACCAAAATGGGGCACTTTTCGTTATAAGCCAACCAAAGCATACCATTAGTCCTAAGATTACACAGATAAATGAGAAAAATTGTAGCTTGCTCGGATACCCAAATTTTTGACGCACTTCCCATAAAATATCTGGGGTTTCTGTGGGATGAGGCTATTAGCGATCTGGACATAGCCCAAAATGGACAGATTTTATTGACAGAAAAATGGAATATTACACTGCAGTTTAATCCTGCCTCTAAAATTGAACAAAAAGCTTAAGTTGTTTTTCTGTGTTTTTAGCACCTCCCTTTTAATTGTTAGCCATTCACACACGAAAAAATCTAAATTGCAGTTGATTGTGAAGTTGGCATTTTTTGTGTTATCACAACCAGATGTCTTGCCCTGGATTGATAGGATACTGTTTTTAGTTTTTTTTTAAAAAAGAAACAACTAAAACAGATGAAATTACAAAAACATTTTTTACAGAGACCATTTTGTGCTGGACTCTTGGCACACTAACATAATAAATATTAACATTGTGATAACATGCAGTTATTTGAAGGATATAAAATGTTAAAGGTGCATGTTCGGATCATTCTGCCCCCCCCTCCCGATTTTACCCGGAAGTCGTATCGATTTTGATATATCAGATGAAGGTCGTATTTTCTCAGTGTCGTCTCAAATGGAGCCTTCAATCCATTGCACTCCCAAGATATAAAACAAAAAAAATGTGTTTTAATGTTACCCATCAATATTAGCCCAGTATTGAATAGGGCGTTACAATATGCATTATTGCTTTCTACCACCAAAATGGCAAGTTTTGTTTCCCACGGTACTCTTGATTGGAACGTATAATTCATGTCCCATGCTCTCGTATCAAGTAGCGAACACAATATGCATAAATCGAAACAAGCACCTTTAAACCTGAAAGGGGCCCCATTGCTGATTTGCTCGAGAGGGAATACAATAAATACTAGAATTTCGCGGTTCTCGGCTTACGCGCTCCGCATATTCAAAGAATATAAGCTGTGGCCGCCCCATGACCATTTGACCCTGGCACGTGACCTTTTGATCTTCATCAACATAGGAAGGGATCGCATGGTGCACCTATGACAAAGTTTGTTTCCAATTGAACTCAAGTTTTTCAATTTAGATCAATTTTACATTTTAGAAAGCCCTTTTTTTTCAACTTGACCTCACATGACCCTTTGACCTTTCACCATGACCCTTTTGAACCTCATCAACAATATGAGGGATCCCATTGTGCACCTATGACAGAAGTTTGGTTCCAATTGAAGTTCAACTTCAATTGAGGTCACTTCAAAAAAAAAACTTAACAATTTGTGACACAACATACACACACACACACACAACACATACACACATCCACCATACACAACACACCACAACGGATTGCTACGTGGTCCTGCCATCTATATCTGGCAGCCCACAAAAAATATACTGCTTATTGATCAGGAAGTTCCGCTATACCTTGTACAGTCTCTGGCGTTAAATTATTTGTGCTACTTAAAACATAACTGTGTACTTTGCTATTGAATCTCATGCCAAGAAAAACACAGTTGTTATTGATTTGATGTATTCTGTCAATGTTGATTAGGATGTATTTTTTCTCATGTACACCTGTAAATGACATCTATTTCTAAAATCACAAATAAAAACAAGCAGTTGACAAGATTGTGGTAAAATTGTTTAGGCCAAGAACCAGTAATGGGTTATGTTCAATTTTTTCTAGAATTTTCCATAAACTTTTTGAAATTTTGAAAGTTCTCTCTTATTCCTTTCCTTTTGTCTCGTAGCAATAAGATATACTACATGAATGTTCACATATATCTCTATTTTATTATTTGCCACTCAAAGAATACATACATTTTGAACATTTTGTTCAGAGGGAGTTTGAATGTATCAACCACAGGTTGTGTGTCCTTGGTTAATAAATGCCAACATGCCAATCCCCAAATTGGTAAAATAATATTAATAGCCTTCCTAATATCCCAAACCATTTTGGGGGGGGGGTGAGGGTGGGTAGTGTACGGGCAACGGGGAAAGCCAAAGTCCAGTCCCCAGATGTTGAGCTTTGTTTTTGCCCCTTCCAACCCACAAAAAATTTCATAAATGGGAGGGGGGCCATTTACAATGATGGTCTTGCTTTGATTTCGAAAGAAAAAGGACTAAATGAGTTTTGCTCATTTGATGACATATCAAATTAGAATTTTGCAGTTCTTGGCTTTCACGCTCACTATATTCAAAGAGAGGGACGAAGCCAGGATTGATGCATTCGATATGCGTTGCAACGCAAAATCTTGAAGATAACCTGGTCCCAGCACATCTCAAACAAGCATATCAGATCTGTGACATTGCAGCCCCAGCTAACATCTACCATCAGGAAGAGACGCCTTAAATCAGGGGTTCTCAATTATATTAGCTGAAGGGCCACAGAATGCCGAACATGTTTGAAAGTTCCCTATTTGAGGGCCAAATACACTTAAATTTCTTATGTTTCCCTTTATATTTTAGAGCAAATCAAGGGCCAAAAATCAATGGTTGGCGGGCCGGATTTGGCCCGCGGGCCGCCTATTGAGAACCCCTGCCTTAAATGGTTTGGTCACATTCAAAGGATGGATATGGAGCGCATCCCAAGGATCCTCTACAACTGGAAACCCATTCATGGAAAGCGCCGACCAGGAAGACCCAGGACAGCATGGACAGATGTAATCAGAAGAGATCTCAGACACCTCAGACTGGAACTCACTATACTGGAGATGGAACAGCTGGCCCAAGACCATACTCTCTGGAGAGCCCTCTCAAGTCAGGCAGCCTGTGCAGAAATGCATGATGCTGTAAGGTAAGGTAAGGTAAGGTATATTCAAAGAATATAAGGTGTGGGCCGCTCCATAAAAAACTTAACATTTTAGTGACACATACACACATACGTACACACATACACATGCACAATGGATTGCAAAGTGGTCCTGCCAGATATGCTGGCGGCCCACAAAAAGATGAATTCCCAGGATGAATTCTGGCAAAAAACTAGGATTTGAACACAGAACCTTCATATTGTATATAGAACAGCTATTCTACAGAGTCGGATAAGTACGCACCGTGATATTATATCTATAGGTCTTCAGCTCAACCCCATTCCTGTTACACCTAATCCAAAATGCTCAAAGAGGATGTTGATTGAAAACCACAATATTACCAAAAAAAATTCTTTTCAAAACAAAAGGAAGCTTAAAGCTTACATGTGGCTTTCTAAAATTACATTTTCTTTGCAGTTTGAGTTTAGCTCAGGGATGCTTTGGGATGCATATGATCATTTCATAGTCTCCTTCTGAAATACTTAGCAGGGACAACAAACCCCTTATTATTGTTATATAATTGATGCTTGCACTGGCACCCGGCACTGACAATAGTGTCAAAAGTTCTCCTTGTGACAGCTTTAGCCTTGAGTGCTTTGAACTGCAGCCTGTGACAACTGTCATGTACAACACAATCTTTTGATATGTGGGCCATTAGGGTTAATATCATAAGTAGTAGTACTAAATCCAAAGTTTTAAATCCGGTTTTGTCCCCATGAACGACGGAGGCAGGATTCACCTAACACTCGCAGCAACCGCCCTTACTCCCTCCTTCCACTTCACCCGATTCAATGCATCCTACATCCTCAACCCAACCCTCCTACTCTCCTCCTTCACTTGCTTCTTCCGACGAAAAAAAAAAAAAAAAAAAAAATTCCCCCCCCCCCCAAATTGGCTCATAAAATATCCAGCAAGTTTGTGTAAACTCCTGAAGATCTTAATTCATCACATATAGCTGATTAGGGTCCACTTCCGGGCATGTCAAAAAAAGTTGCAGATTTTAAAAATATCCAATTTACTAGGCATCCTGTAATGTCCTTTTGGGTACAACACAATCTTTTGATATGTGGGCCATTAGGGTTAATATCATAAGTAGTAGTACTAAATCCAAAGTTTTAAATCCGGTTTTGTCCCCATGAACGACGGAGGCAGGATTCACCTAACACTCGCAGCAACTGCCCTTACTCCCTCCTTCCACTTCACCCGATTCAATGCATCCTACATCCTCAACCCAACCCTCCTAATCTACTCCTTCACTTGCTTCATCCAAGTCTTCTTTGGACGTCTTCTCCTCAAACCTCCCACCTCAAACTCAAAAGCCCTTCTTAAAACATGCCCATCATCCTTCCTCAGCACCTGCCCATACCAACGTACACGCCAACTTAAAATACTCCTCAAAGCTTTGTAAGATCATCTCGATCTCTTCAACCAGCCGGGATCTTCATTGATCTTCAAAACTTGGGAGGGATGGGCACCTATACTTTCATATGTGTCTTATGGGGCTCTTCACACATTTTAGGTGGGGTATATGCAGAGGGAGTCAACAAATGTTTCCATCTACCCACTCCCTTCTGCTGCCTAAGCAGCTATCAGATGAACTGCAGTCTTGTGATCTCACATACATCTGCATGTCTTGTGCAATCTACAAGAGCAAGAAAAGAATGCTGTTGTGCTCCAAGCTCATCTGGACTTTGTTCTGAACTGTTCTGGCCCAGAGCTCACAATTTTATGTGGACTATGTAAGATATTGAGATATGGCAATCTCCTTTCTATATTAACTGTTACAAATATTGATGGTTCTAATACCTCAAATCCACCCTTGCTATCGTAGGTCAACCTAAGTCTTCATACATGGCAGAACATTTTTGAAAGGGGTGGGTTCATGTGTTCTTCTCTACGCATTTAAATGTGACATTTTCCATTTGCTTCAAAAAGTAGGGAACACTATAATACAACATAACTTCTGCCTGCCCTTTCACTCTTTTGTGTGTGAACACCGTAACTCCAATTGTCACCAAACTCAGGTCATAGGTCAACCATAGACACTTGCATATCATAGTAGGGTTAAAGGTTACATACCTAGGTCAAAGGTTATTAGAGGTCAACTTGTGCAGAGAGTGAAGGAAAGGTGGATTGCGAAAGCAGGCGACACTGCTTGTAACCACTTCTAAACATAAACAAGCAGTTCTCGAACCACAAGTGTTGCCTGCTTTTGCGATCCACCTTTCCTTCACTCCTATTCTATAACTTGACTTCAGATGACCTTTGACCTGTGCAAGTGACCCTTGACCTGATTATCATATAAATGTTACCATGTTGCATGTTTGGCCCAAGTTTGGTTGCAATTGGACTTTTCAAATTATGTCAATTTGATGTTTTCAGCCAATTTTATAACTTGACCTCATATGACCTTTGGCCTTGGTATGTGACCCTTTACCTCATGAACATATGAAGGTTCCAAGGGCATCAATGACCAAGTTCTGTAGCAATTCGAATGAAGCCCATTTGATGTTTTCAGCTTATTTTATAACTTGACCTCATGACCTTTGACCTTGGTATGTGACCCTTGACTTCAATCATATGAAGGTTCCCAAGGGGCATCTATGATCCATGTTTGGTAGCAGTTGGACTTTTACTTCTCAAATTAGAAAATTTTCTGAAACTTTAACCTTTGAAAACACAGCCAGATGGTCAGACAGAACTGAGGACTGGTACGTGCCTCCTCCAAATCCTTGCAGACAATACAACTAGGTCAAATATTTCTGTTAAAGCAATGATGTATGATTTCTGTAGAAATAGGATGTAAAAAATGTGCATTGATTTTGCTCTTAAAATATTATGCTTTAAAAACATAACCAAATGCATGGCACTCATTTTCTGGCATGCACTCACTTTACTGCATTTTCCCCCAAAGGTTTAATTTTGAAGTGAATTTTGGACATTTCGGCAGGTTTTTTAATTGGTTAATGTGTCTTTCCTTACTCAAGGCAAGACATATGTACACATTTCCTTCCGACTGTTCAGAAAGGAAGAAAACTAATGTACAAGAAATATTAAAAGTATAGCATAATCCATTGAGTTAATCTGAATCTGCCTTTTCAAAAATCCTCTCCATCCTGGCACTGTTTTAGGACTAAGGAGGTATTCAATGTGTTATGTGATTACCAAAATGTAAACTACTTCCTAATGACACGTGTGACAGTCAATGAGAATATTTAAGGTTGAGTCTTCTAGTGGGCAAACTCAGGTGCAAACAAGTAGTTAAAGGGGGTGACCCGATCATGATGTTCTCTCCCTCACTTGGAAGCATCACCAAAACACTGCAATTACAAATTTATATACCACACTTGGAGATGTTTTTTGTTCATAAAATCAAAAGGAAACATTTTCTGGGCCTAAAATTTCACTGGGGTAATGATAAAAATATGAACTTTCTTTTGATACCAAAATCTCTATTTTGATAAAATGGGGGGGCGAGCTTGTCGATCATGTCACCTGCCTTTAAGGGTGAAAAAATTCAAATCATTGCTCAAATAATTTCTAAATATTAGTCTCATATTTCAGTGAAACAAATAAGATGGTATATAGTTTCTTGAATTATGCCTATTTAAAGAGACACTGGCACATTTGAAAAATAGTGCGCCCTCAAGATTTTTCAAAATCGATATTTTTGCATGGTTGTAAGGCTTTTATATACAAACCCCTCACCCGAAATGATTAAGACCAAATCAGCTTCCTTATGGGTAAACAGAACAATTTTATAATTTAACGTCACCGGCGACGTTAAATTCAGCAGACGATGAAAATGGCGTTTAACACAACACGCACGCCGTATGCATGTTTCCCATGCTATGCACACTGTTTGATCGGTCTATAACCTTTGTGGTTTTAATATCAGTGAGTACGAGTCAAAATATTCATGTAATATGTACATTTGTTGATTAAAGTTATGGAAAACTTAAAAGTTGGCCTACAAATTACCTGGATGTCTTTATCCTCATATCAATATCCCTATCTGTTTTGGGTATGTTATTTTTATGTGTAAAATATATCTCTCTTCTTCCAATGGCCTAGACTATCATTTGAGAGCAAATTGAATAAATTTCATATTTTGTGAAAATGTGCCAGTGCCGCTTTAAAGTTTTACCTTTTTTGACCTTTGACCCTTGACCACAGGTAAGAAAGAGAGACAATCACTAAACAGAGACCAAGCATATAGTGCTCTCATTGCGTCTGCTATCAAAATGGCAGCGTGGTAACTGCAGGGTAGATATGTGATAGCTGCGTGTCTACTCCAATACTGTCCACACCTTATCCACCTAGTGGGCAACTACAGGGTAGCCACTGGGGTATGTACTGTAGAGGCGACACATCAGTGTATACCTAATGACTCTGTACTTTGGAAGCCCTATCCAGGAAGCAACCTGAGGAATTGAAAGTAACTCAGCAAATTAATGACACCCCTGGGCGCCGCCATTGGAAAGCATTTATTTTTCAAAGCAAAAATTTAAACAGTTAGAGTATACACCTTTCGGCTTCTTTGCGGTCTTGGCGTAACATACGTTGACTGAAAGTCAGTTACTGATGAAATTCCGTGTCCAGCGCACAGAATGATTAAAAGTTACGTGCTCGAGACTCTGTTCTGTCATCTCCATATGTCATGGGACTTAGCACAACTGGTTGCTGTGTGCCCACTGCATTATGGGGCCACTGTTATTTCCCTGTGCTGTCGAAGCTCTGGCAATATTCCCAACCACAGAAGTTCCAAACAGAGTGTGATGAACGAACATGGAAATTATTATGGAAATCTGCAGACTGTCACAGTCAGAGGCCTGGCCCTATCTTGCCGCTACTGCATTGCAACTAGCCCAGTGTGTATTGTGCAATGGCTGCTGCGGTAGACACGGTTTAGTTGCTGTATAGGCTACCACGCAAGTAAGAAAATGATCGTGTACATAATGACCAAGTTTGGTTGGAATAGCTATTATAGAAAATATGTCATGGCAAATTGTTGACTTTTTTGGACAAAATACACTGGCATCCACAATCACACAAACATTGCCAAGTTGGATCTTACTGCACACAATCCCCCCCCCAAAAAGAAAGAAACCTGCAAGTTAAAACATGCGAGACCCCAGACAGGAACATACAGCTGAATGGGGTCAAAGGTCATGTTGGGTCATTGGAGGTTAATTTGTGTATACCTCAGACAATCGTGAGCCAGTGATTCTTTTGACGAAATCACTTAAGTTACGAGATTAAGATTTACAAGTGTAGGTGCATGCGGGTGTATGATGCGGTAAATTAAGTGTTGTCGGTTTCAAACATATGCGCATTATATTACACGGTACGGTATGATCTGACTCTCAGGATTGGAACTTAGTCTGTAATTCATCAAAGACACAAAGTGATATTCTAGACTGAAGTTAAAATGCGTAACAATTTGAAAAACTTCGTTTACTAGACATAGCCACCAAGGCCAACTAGGCTAACCTAGCCACAGCTCAGCATAATTTGAGAGATTTAGCCTAAATAAGCATAAAGCTACACTAGGCCTATGGATTTGGCAATGTTTGGTGATGTCATCTGCATCTGACAGTACTCTTGGCTGCTGCTTTGCACAAATCAATTTCCCAAGTTTGAAACGGATTGATTATACTATAGCCCAGCTTTTTAACAAGCGGTTGGCATTAATTTTTGTGACATAATCATGCACCCACTATCTAAACATTGTAATTGTGTACAAGCATAAGCAGGACATGAACTTGTGTCAGGAGGTTAAAGAGACATGAGGACATTTCCAGAGAGAAGCGCCCTCAATTTTTTTTTGAACCCAGGTTTTTTGCATATTTGGAATGCTTACCAATGTATTAGATCACACCTGAAGTGAATAAGGCGAATACGCTGTCTTTATGTAATAAGATAATGATTTAGTAATTTCTGTCGTGCACGACAGAAATTCAAAGCATGGTTTCCTATAGGGACAATTAGAATAGAGCAAGTTCAAAACAAGGTTTGCGGTTTTCTTTCATGCTTGTTTGTCCAATTAACCTTCGAAACGTTCTCGTTAGGTTTTCTGCAACTGATCAAGTGCAATTTGAGAGAAATTTATATCCTCAAAAAAATCTCCTACTGTCACTTTAAGAGAAACTTTACATAGCATTCAAGGGTTTTAAGAGTGGAAAACATGAAAATAGTGTCACAGATACGACCTACAAGTCAAAGGTCGTATCTCAAACTTGATATGGTGTTACCTACTAAGGTCTTTTGGTACAAGAATCAAAATTAGACCAGGAATCTGGACAGCAACTTGGTGATGGAGGCGGATGCTGACACTAACGGGACAATCTACCTTGGCAAAATCCCTCTTCTGGCTAAAGCCACCAGGGGATAATGTAAGAACATCTAAAGAAACTGCATGCATAAAAAGTGGGTTAAATTTGAATACATCATTGCAAGATGCATCTTGGTAAGAAATCCTGCCAAATCATCCCAGAATTTCCTCTTTATTTTCCTTGGGGTACATTATGATGAGCTATGTCATCACTCTGCTTGGGCTTTCATCCCCTTCTTTTAAAGAACCAGATGGAAGTGACACATCTCTTGGAATAGAACATTTTGGATGTTGCATATTATACATGCCTATGACCAAGCCTGGTTGATAATGATCCAGACACTTTTGTGACTTATCATGTTGAAAGGTGCAAGCTGTCATTGGGGTTTTGACTGTAATTGAAAGAACAAAGTTAACATTTATATGATTTCGGAAGTGGTTTCCAATTAAATTTGCTTAGTATCTTGAATGAGATGATAGAGAAACTAATTTGAACTGAACTTGTGAAGGCCTACCAATATAATACAAAATTTCAAAATGTTTACAGGGTGACCCAAAAAAGTACAACCCATGACAATATATGTCAAAATATTGTCTTGGATTACATTTTTTGGTCACCCTGTATTTCACTCTGTTTTGACTTTGAAATTATACCTTTCTTTAAGAAGTTTCTTCACCATTGATAAGCTGCCAAATAACCTTTCTCTTTTCTATCACTGACTGTACGTGTATAAATCTAAAAAGGAAGTGTTCATAAATATTTTTTGGTGATGGGAATCAAAATATTTTTGATCCCACCTTTTAATGTAGGGTCTCCAGAAAGTTTTTGGTCCCCCCTTTTAAGGGTCTAAAGTAAACATTTTAGTGTTTTTATGACCCTTTCATGTCCTAAAATGTAACCAACATATTGCTTGAGGTATGCTACCTGCATGTCTTTGCTTCGAAAATGCTTGTTTTTACCAAATCCCGTCAATGAGATTTTGGGAAGGCGTATGATCTTAAAGGAATTTATTGGCATGAATCTATCAGCACATATATATATATAAAATGAAATATAAAAGAAGATGTATCAGATGGTTTTCATGGTCATTGGAATATTCCTTGCAACACTGTAATGCTTAATTTTCATAGCAGTAGATGATTAAAGGAAGCCCACATGTTTATTATTTATGCTATCTTTCTGCCACAGGCTGTAAACTTCACTTGTTTACTTTGTTTGCTCACCTAAGTTCACAAGGATGAGGCTTGTGGCAGACTGGCTGAAGTCACATAATATATTTTCGCTGGCTTCTGTTTCGGTATTGTGTGCGGCGTTGTAAATATAGCACAGGGAATAAAGATGGCAGCTTCCATGATTGCTGTACAGTCGTGTAAATTTGTTGGAATAAATCAGGATTTGTTTGCAAGGAATACTCCAATGACCATGAAAACCATCTGCTACGTCTTATTTATGGATTTTTCATTATATATGTGCTGATAGATTCATGCCAACAAATTCCTTTAAAATTCATCTCCTTTGGGTATGCAATCAATATTTGTATATGAACATTTGCTAATCCTTTTGAGAATGCAAGCATAGTATGTCATTTAATACTGGCAGATCCAGAATCATCAGAGTGGCAGCGCATTAAAAAATGAATGTCATCGGCAAACAGACAGACAACAGACATTCATTCTTAGAACTCTTTACTCATTTTTTACTATTATTGTATCAAGTACTTGGCAAAGAGTTGCAAGAACCAGTATGTATTGGTTGATAGCACAGTTTTTAACTCTGCATGCTTTGCGCCCTCACTTGATGATCCTGGATCCGCCATTGTAACTGAATGTCACTGCTTCATAAAACAGTCTAAATATAGGACTTGGAAGTGACAATTTTATGAGAATACATAACAAAATTACACAGCTTATATCACACAAAACTGTCAGAAATCTTCATTAGCAGTTAGTTTTATAGTGCCTTTATTACTACACCTTAAACATGACTGTTGTTTTATATATTTTCAATAAACTCAAGTCAGATTTAGTCAGTTCATATTTAATACAAATAGCAACAACATAATTAACTCTTTTCTGTGCCACCTAAAGTAAACAGGTGACTTCAGGTAAAGTTATGGGTCATAGAGAGTTGACTATAATTATGATATAACTGTTATATTCCAATAAATTTTAGCTTTTTGGTCATAGTTTGAAGATGTACAGAACCTAAACATAGATCATAGGATTCTGTACAAAACAGGGGTCAAAATAATAGCTTTAATTCAAATTACTTCTCATTTCAGAATAAAAGAGGTATACATAGAGCACCATAGAATAGTTTCTACAAGATATAAAATAAATATTTCCATTGAAAAGCAAGGTGTGGTGTTTATTTCTTAAAATCTCACTGATTTCAACCCAACTTGGACCTAGTTTAAGTCAAAATCCTCAATATTGGATAAAATTACATTGAAATTAAAGTATAGGGGGTTACCTACACTATACACTAGCATCTGGAATTTTGTCCCCCATTGAAAGTGTGTGTGGGCAGTGCCCCCTCCCTGTAACCACAAAGAAATCCAAGAGGGCAAATATACCCAATATACTTTAAATTCATTAATTTTATAATTTTTTAAAGATACTTTTAAACTCAATCGTAACAGTATAAGACCTTGACCTTTGCTGAAAAATGTTTGACCTTCGCCATTTTTTTGTATATCTTCATAGCGATGCATTTTTTTTTTACAGACAGGTCACCATAGCCTTTTTACTCCTTGTTACCACACCAACAATTTGAGCTATACTTAAACGGTTATTTGGACATTATTTAAAATTACCCATGTAGAAACTTTAAACCCCCCCTCTGTGGAAATTGCCGACAGTTTCCAGAGGGACAATGTGGGCTAAATACCTTTTAAAATGTCCTTTGAAGTCAATCAATCGTCAAACCTTACTTGCCAAAGATTAGTCACGGATTGGAGGAATTTGACTTAATACCTATGATCTCATATCGTGTATTAGTGTGGGCTCATATGTCAATATTCTATACATGCTTTTTTGCTATCCATCCATCATTTTTTTCAATCCCAATTGTAGCTACAATTGAAAATGCTCAATCTGATTTCAATCCCAGCTTTAACCTAGGATCCCCATTCCATGAAAGACCTATCAGACTCATTAGTTATCAGATCCAACACGGCAAAGGTCGAGATTATACATGTACAAGCTTTTAAAACAACACCCCAATGGGTGATGAGAGTGAGTGAGGTAAAATCACCCATAAGCTAATGAACCAATACATTTGTTATGTGGGTGGTTGTTCCCTTTGTCTTTGTTTGGTGAGACACTAAATGAATTGTTGAGAGTGAGGTCAAAGTTATTTGAATGTTGTTTGAGTCTATTTATTGCGGCAGTGTCATACTGAGGATTCAATGCGATGTATTATTATCATAATGCTCTCTGGGTCACCCCTTAATAGGTCAAAGGTCATATGGTAGCCAATATACAATTGTGAATCGGCTATATTTTTGGGTCAGCCTAAATAGCAGGAGTTATTCGGCTTGTTATTGCTACGCGCATAAAAGTATTCCTTGTTAATGCCTGCCCCTTTTAGCAAAAGCGAGATCAAGCAACTCATTTCCACGTATCTGTTATAATTTTTTTTCTATGCTGTTCTTTATTATTCACAGGTAAGAGACCTGCCTATGTACTAATTCACCCCGAGGGTCCTACCACTTTTCTTACAGTATCTTTGATGTGCTCATTACTGATATTAACCTCTGTAGTAACCATCAAATGGACCTTCTATACTCTGTGAAACATTTTCTTACAATTCTCTGATTGGTTACATTCTCATACACACACTGTGGTAGCCAATAAAATTGGCTGTAGACCTCAATGGTTAAGTATAAATAAGGATGTGTCAAGCTCTTGCGGGTCTTTTCATTGTTATTTGGTACCTGCCACCACTGGAAATGAATCCCAACATATCAAATTCTCTGTTTAACAATCAATTTAAGTTGAGGCTTACATGTATCCCCTACAAAAACATAATTTCAACCTAAAACAAAATTTAATTTGTCAAGTAGCTTGTCCCTTTGCAATCAACTGGACTGCAGCCGTACTTTTATGCAAGTACACACATATTAATGTTAATTACTTGTTCCTTTCCAAGACATATTGCATCATTAACTGGTAGAGATAATTTGATTGTCATAATCTTTACTCTGTATCTCACATAATCATCCATGTCGCAAATTTCCCACAATTACCATTCATCACCTCAATCAACATAGTGGTGATGACTATCCATTTCTAATGAAATTTTGCAAGCTGTTGGATATCTAGTAATGTTTTATTTGAGCAGAATCTGGTCTCACATTCAGTCCAAATTTGGGTTGAAATTGGGCCTAATTAAGTTATGCATGATATGATCAACTTAAAATTTCAAGCCACAATATAACGGGTGTTTTCACAAGTAAATGTACCTATTCGAGGCTGCAGAAATTCTTTTGTCCTTTTTGGAATGTGGTATCTGATTTATGTAAGGGACTTGATAAAAGGTGAAATACTTTTTTGTGTTATTAGTGACCACCCTTTTTATTTTATAAAATGTTTTGTGCTAAAATGTTCACCTTCTTGAGCTAAAATTGTAACATTCAGTATTGATTCTAAAATAGTGGTAGACTAATAACTGATTTTTAAAGTTTTCTGTTGGAAAACTGAAAAGAATACATATGGGCCCACCCAAAACATCACAGAGTGTTCATTTGCATAAGAACTTCAGATGTGAATATATTTCGAAGTTACACCACTATTGCGCCAATTTCCTCTAGGTACTACTTGGCACATGTTCTAACTCGGTGTATAGGTACTTACTTTTTCAGATATAGCTGCAGTTTGTAACAATTTTCAGAACATTAAAGAGACATGAGGAACATTTCCAGAAAAGAAGCATCCAATATTTTAACCCCGGTTTTTTGCCTCTTTTTGGGATGCTTACCAATACATTAGATCACCCTGAGTGTATACGCTGAGTATGCCATCTTATGTCATAAATGATATATTATTTTCTGTCGTGCATGAAAACATCAAAGCATGCTTCTTTTCTAATAGGGATGATTACGATAGCAAGCAGTTCAAACAAGGTTTGTGGTTTTCTTTAGTACTTTGTTTTTGTCCAATATACCTTCAAATCGTTCTCGGTAGGTGGTTTAGACCCGTCCATAGCAATTTGAGATAAACCTGTATCTCAAAAAAATGTCACTTTAAAGAGACATGAGATTTCCAGAAAGCAGCGCTCCAATTTTTGTTCGAACCCGGTTTTGTGCATATTTGGAATGCTTACCAGGTATTAGATCACACCTTGGGGGGAAAGTGAATTAGCCGAAATACGCCGTCTTTATATGTAATTAGATGACGATTTAGTACTTTCTGTAGTGCCCGCCAAAGTCAAAGCATGGCTTTCTATGGGACGACGCGACAGCAAGGCCAAGTTCAAAACAGGATTGGCCTGTTTTTCTTTTGTAACAATAAATCCTTCGAAATGTTTCTCGGTAGAGGTCTACGACCGATTCCTACTGAAATTTATAGAAATTTGTATCCTAAAAAAATCTCCTGTCACTTTAAGTAGAAACACTAATAGTTCTCTTAATTTTATCTCTTTACCAATAGAGACCAACATTGAACAAACTAAATTTTGCGGTTCTCCTGGCCTTTCATGCCGTATTTAAAAGAATATAAGCTGTGGGCCGCTCCAAAAAAACTTAGACATACACAGGTCGCACATAACAGAATGGTGGTCCTGCCATCTATGCTGGTGGCCCACAAAAGTATCAGAAAGTAGTTTGGCAAAATGCTTTTTAATCAGCTTGAAATTTTTGACATAATGTTACCTTTTAGTACCTTTACTGTGGAAAACACCCAAACCTGAATTAACCCCACTTTTAATCATGTTTGTCAGTTATATGACCTGCTCTTAACTTTTGCATGCACCATACTTTCTGAACATAGGGGTCAAAATAATGGCTGTAATTGGAATTATCTCTCATTTCAGATATGTAAGAAGTTTGTTATATACATGCATTTTCATGCCAACCTTTTTTTTTGGTCAACTCAAATTTTTTTCTCTTTGACTTTGGTTCTTGACATTTTAAAAAATTCAGCAGTTGAAGCTGACTTTTCCTTCAATAACATCCTACTTATCATTCCGAAAGACCTTTTGGTCAATAAATCTGTTTTTATTAAAACTTTTCACCTCTAAAAATTATTTTGTGATCAAAATTAGTCAAGATCAAGAAAAATGGATTTTCACCCAATTGTTATCTTTTTTCGTGAGATGTGAGTATATTTGGTTACAGATCGTAAATTACTTTACTTAAGCAATACTAAACAGCAAATATTAATTTAAAAGTGCAATGAGAGATTCCACTTACAGTGTAGATTAAAAAAATCAAAGCTCTGATTTTGTGCACTGATGTACAGTTTTCCATCAAAAACATCTCCATCTGAAAGGACTGAGGTTGAGATTTTTCTTTGGTACAAAATGTGAAATTTCTAAATTTCGTATTGGAAAAAATACTAAATTCAGCCTATTTTTTAATACAAGCAATCAAAATCACCTTTTGTTTTACTTTTCAGTAACCAAATATAAAGTTAGAAACCCAAATATAAATGTTCGAAATCTATTGTGTGCTACAACTACATAAAATCATATATATACGACACAATATTTGGATGTTTTGTGAAATCTCTTGTGCACTTTAAGTTACAACAGCTGTTTTAAGAATTTATTTTTTGTGAAAAAAATGGAAACAACCTAAACACCGCTTTAACAAACCCAAATAATCTCAGGCCATGCCATTTTTCAGAATTACCAGCTGGAAAAATGAAAGGCAGAGTCTCTTCTGAATAGCAATGAATACATTAAAAAGCTCTATATAAAGGTGGGTTTAAGTTTAACAGAACACTTTTAGTCAAATGACTATTACATTTGATACCATTCACGAAGTGGAGTATGGTAATTGCAGTGATAAAAATGCACCTGCTCGAGGCGGTTGGCAGTTGCAGGCATGAAATGGCGCAACTACAATCTTAGCCAAAATCTTTTGGAACACGACTGCTCTTTTTGCGCCCATTTATTTGCCGTATTTCTCTTAAAGAGATACATGGAATCACTCTGTCAACTTGGGTTGGGAGGCGTGGAGCCTTCTCAATCCATGCACCCCTCCCTACCCCCACCAATCATTGTTGGTTTTCTTGTAGGGTGGCAAGAACAAAATTTCAGGATCAACATTGTCCAGGGGGGAGAAGGGGCATTTTGAAGTAGGCCTATGAAAGTGTTTCCAACACTCTTTGGCTAGATTTGTAGCCATCGACCAATTCTCCAGACTAATGGTACCAATGCTTAAATTATTTCGGTTCAAAGAATTTCAAGTGGAAAGAACTTATATATTTTAACTTTTCTGTATTAAAGGCCGCACTCAGAGAATTCCCAGGATGCTACCCTCATTTTCTAAACAATTGTGTCTCTTGCATTTGGCTTCTCCACATACTAATCACTGTGTTTAAACTAGCTAAGCCTAAAGCAAAGTTGCTTCATCCAGAAAATTTTGGAAATTTTAAAATGAATTCTTGCATTCGGAATTGTTATTTTACACATTATCCTATAGTAAGTATGCTACACATAAAGATATATTGCATTTAAAGTGAAAAAAAAATCTGATTATCTCAGACTTCAGGATTGAGCTTTTTTGGCGACTCTCTTTAATTTTAGTTGACTATTTATACACAAAAAAGTTTTCAAATCTCTGAGTCTGCCATTTTAATGCAACTCTCCTTGTGGTTGCCCTATGTTGGCATATAACTGTTATAAGGATAATACAATGCACAAGGAGGGCCCTACTTTTTTACCATTAACTGGGAAGTAGCTGCAATTCCAATATTACCATTAGTGAGGCTATACTAGTTTCT
>JAMKCH010012780.1:0-100719 GCA_023653785.1 Ophioderma brevispina
AACCCATTGTAAGCTCATCCATGCGTATAGCCGTGCGTTCGAGCCTGTGAAGATTTAGGCTTTCTTGTAATTTCCCTGGACAAGAATCTAACCCGTTTGTTGTCTCGATTTTAACCGCATGCGAGTATTTTGGGAAGCTGGTCCCGGCTGCGGTGGTTTTCAGTCTGATGTATTTTCTCGGATAAGGAAAGCGCTGATCCCGATCCTGCTGCTCCTGAAATGATGTTAAATGGTTTATGTGTATGGTTGGCCACAGTGATCAGCTACCATTTGTGAAAGCGCTTAGAGCCCATAGCATAAGGCGCTATATAAATCTCTGCTATTATTATTATTAAAATGCTTAAAGGAAATATTCAAGATTTTTGTCAAGCTCCAGTTTGACTTCCATTCATAAAAGATATATTCATACATCACAAATTCCCGAAAACATAATACAATTTGATGTAAAATTAACAAAATAAGGGCATTTATTTTTTTTGCTTTTTTGGACATATCGCAGAAAACGGGCCGGATTTTTTCAGCCATGCTTTAAAAAAAAAAAACATTGATCAAAAGCGCCCAAGTTTGCTCTCCTCGTGGCTCTCCTCGGGACGCATAGTGTTGACCAAAACATCGTGTTGACTCGAATTGTTATTATTTGCTGACACTGTATATTGAGGGATTAAATGAAAGTAATAATAAACTTTTGAAAATAAGTTACAGAATGACATCTTTTGTTCATTTCGTTTGTTTTTAATTATTAATTGATATTAAAAACAATCGATCGGCGTTCACATGGGTGTAGGACCGACCTGCTCGTTTGGCTTTGGGTTTCCAAACGGTAACTTTGTGGAACTGCTACGTGCTTTACTATGGTAGCCCTGGTCCTTCAGTTTCATTACAAAATCTCCTCTTAATCCCTAGTTCAATACATCTTAGTAATAATCCATGATATAAGGATAAATTATGCCTTCAAAATCCGTTCGGGTTAGTGGATTAACCCCGCTTGGCAAAATAGTGTAATTTCCAATAACGGTCATTTAGATTTACTATTTCCGTGACCAGGACTAGACTTTAGGCAAGTCCTGAGTGTAACCGTCCGATACGCGTATAGCGCCCTCCTACACCGTTAAGTCGTTGAAAGTACTCCACTCGAATCGCGCCGGATGTTGATTCCGATTTGTTTGACATTCAGCTTTTGCTGTTAGGATGCATGTCCCACCCCCCTGGCAGTTCACACTCGAATAGGGAAGTGGCAACACTGCGATAGATGGTCATCATTTGACGTCACCATTTGCCTGCGATATTGATTTGTCGGAATCGTTTTCGATTACCATTTCGGAAAATAAAAGGGCAAAATACTCAACAAATTGGCAACCAATTTTCAACCATTTTGATTTATAGAATCTCTGTTACTTAAGCTTTCCATCCAGACCAAATTTTCCAAATATCAGAATCAATGACATATTTCCTTTAATAGGTCGGCATTGAATAATTCAATCAGGATCATTGAAAATTTGATTAGATGAGTTCTCAAATCTGATTCAAGTTAACAATTTGGATCAGCAGAATTGGGAATTAGCTAATATGCTTAATAGGTTTTGTTTTTCACGAAATGGGTGGTATTTTAAATATGCTTGAGGTCATTATGAGCCTTGGATCTTTGATCGATTGGTTTGTAAGTCGAGTTGAATTTCCATAAATTTATGTATCAAACCTTTTTGCTTATTCCCCCCTATTGGAAGAGGGAGATTTTCCTCCTCCACCAGGACAGTAAAGAGGATTTTTATACAAATATAAAAGAGTGTTAAAAGATACAATGTGTGTCCATTTTATCAGGTTATCAATTCTGACTTCAACTACATGTCACAACGCACCAAAATTGTGCGCCTTGCCTAATTCTCAAGAAAAGAAAACATGACCATATACAACTTGCTTTAAGCTTCATTGGCTCCATGGAGTTTCGCATAAAATTCAAATGGCCATTTTGCCTTCCTTCAAGCATTTCAAAGGTACTTTGCCTTATATATTGTATCTTTGCTTTGCATACCAAAACTCACGTTTACTCCGTTCATCATCTGAAGAGTTATTGAAACTTCAACGGGTTAAACCTTAAGACAGCCGGTGAACGCTCTTTGATTTTGTGCTTCAGCTGTTTAGAATTCACTTCCAAACAAACAGCTTCGTATTATACCACAAAAGCTCCAAGACTCAAAGGTCAACTTAAAAACTCGCCTTTTTCGTCAAGCTTTTCATTGATAATAGCTTGTTTGTTTGATTTGTATGTGTTGCGAGTCTTATGGCGCTCGAAGTTCTCTTGAAGTTTGGCCTTATAAGAAACTTCATTATATTATGATTTTTATTATTATTATTTTGTCCTCTATTGTTAGATGATAAGGAGAGTTCTCAACTCATCATCAGTCAAAGCCCATTATTAACGCATCTGTTGCTGCATCTGCAAGACAATGCCAGAGACCTGAAAGAGTCACGAGACTTACGACGAGATAGTGAACTGAAAAAAAAAGGTCAGTATAACTGAATCAGAAATGATCTTGGGTTGTTTTGGTACCCAAGGTGGGGTTTGTTTGGATACCAAGAGTGTAGAGAAACTAAGTCTGTTCCTCTTTGGCATGAATTCAGTATTCTGCCGCCCCATCCTTCAACATGCAGGGATATTCGTTGCGGCTGCCGAATTTATAGGGTGCACGGAACAATACGAATTCTTTCCCTGTTTTGTCCAGTGGTTTTACCATAGAATCAAGAGAATTAAAGGCACTATCAGTGTTGCATGTTGCATGTTGTAACAAGTATAGATGTCCGAACGTACCCTACAAGTGATATGGACCAAAAGCAACCTAATAAGGACCAAACAGACATTTTAATTATTACGATCCATACAGACACTTACTAAATATGTATGAGTGGATATTCCTTATCTTTGAACGATACTGTTTTCTTCCTTTTCTGGACCTTTTTCAGTTGCAAAAAATAACGTTGGAATTATAAAGAACTTATTCTTCATTTCATGATTGCAACACATTCATATGTGTTCATGGTTTCTTTAGATATCATCAAGAGAAAAGTTTATTCAAAATTTAGTTGATTCCGATGATATGTTTTGATGTTAGCGCCCCCCCCCCCACATACGAGGGATGTGTATAACGGTGCCCCTTAACCTCCTCTAGAGAGGGGACCACCCACCTTTATATTTTTGCCACGGCTGCTAAAACCCCCTTGTTTGGTACCAAATTATTTACGTAATTGTCAATTGAAAGTTTCCGCTCCTTTTCATCCAAACCAAAACGAAACATACACCCAGGGTATAGGTAAGATACAGGGGGGTCCCACAACAGTGAAGGATGGGGGTGTAGCCACCCCCCTTCGGGGGGGAGGAGAGAAGTACCAACATGGCCCTAGCACAGCATAGGAATATCACAGACACTTGATTTTGATAACGATGGATAGCTATGATCCTTCCTCTTTCAATGATACCAAAATTGTACAAAAATGAGAGCTGAAAAGTCATTTTCTCCTCAATGGGAACATCTCAGACCTGAAAGCTAACATTCTGCTTGAAGGTCATATATCTCCTACAATCAATCATGAAATTAGGGTAGTTATCCCAAAATTTAAGCTACGGAGACCATGAAGACTAGCATTGCACCGTGGAACCTGGAGGTCGCGCCACTTTTCAGTCATGGTGTTCCCTTGTAAGAATACGGTTAAATTGGTTGTCGGATTCAAAATAACATTCCCCCCCCAATGACAACCTTTTTTTGATTATTCCTACAGATTTTATACTTAATATGATAGCAACCTGATTTGCCAACCAGGGTCTCGCATTTCTCTCAGTTTTTAGCCGTTTTGATACTTATGCGAGGGTCAACAAAAAAACGCCTTCATCTTGCGTGGGGGGCTGTTATTTAATGGTGTGAATCCTTAAGCGCTACTCCTGCAATTTCAAAATTTTGACTCTTTCAGGTGGAACACTGATAGTGTCTTTTAATGGTTCTGAGAAAATGATTTGTCTTTTGTTATGAGGGTTGCAAAGGGATGTGAATGAGGATATTACATTTTAAATGGTGTTACATGCACCTATCTTTGTCTTTTGAAGTATGAAGTGACGAAGCGTGCGTATACCCAGTGCCGCCTCAGTGCATTGTGCTTGTGCTTTGCATACGCGCGCGCGGAAAGTCGGTACAATTATATACCGTGTCCCTACTTCGTACTTGAGCTGGGACAGAGTCTTATTGGTGTTACGCAGCAAAAAGAATGTGCTTTGCATCATGCCTCCGTGCACATCGTGACTCGTTTTGCCAAAATACTGGGAGTAGCCTAACCAATCAAAGAGTATGATTTTGAATAATGGGCCAGCAGACACTCCGGTGGAGGTAAGAAAGGGCAGCAGAGGTAATATGATTTAAGAAATAAAGGGTGATGCAGTTATCATTTATGGCGCGAATAATGGGTCCGAGGTCGGAAAAAATAAATTAATGGACGAGGCGCAGCGAGTCCATTATTATTTTTATTTTTTTTCCTGCCGGAGGATACATCTCTGAGCTCCATAAATAATACTGCAAACCCTTTATTTCTATTCATACACGAAAAACAGTGTGATAAATGCGGAAAAAAAAAAACAAAAAAAAAATTGCATTCGAGACCATTAATGCAGATAATGTGCCGTAAACATGAACAATCAGAAGGCTAAGTATTCCAATAAGGGCAGCGAGTAATAGAAAGATATTTTAAAGTTATTGATACTTTATTTTTAAAACATCATGTTTTTAAAAATCATGGGTTTTAAAGTTTTTTTTTAAAAGTTTTTTAAGCATTAGATCGTCGGGTGAGGCAATCTATAAAATAAATACCTCAAATAATAACGCTTTTTAAACCTTTAACAAAAGTTATTTGTGTGTGAATGATTTACGTTACTGTATCTTCTTTTTCATATGTCCTGCTTTAGACATCAGATAGAAAATGGACCTCGAGTTTTTCCAATGAGTAGTCAGCAAAGGAACTGAGAAGGGCCAAGCAAGACTGAGGACAATACGAGAAAGTATGTATGAATTCATTAATTAAAGGCGGAATCAGAGATTCTGGGAAAATAATAATTTTGTGTGTGTACTAATTAAAATAGCAACTAGAACTAAGTTATTCACTTAAAAATACTTATTCCAAAACTGTTAGCGATAATCGGATTTTTCATTTCAGGCAAGTAAACATTTATGCCCACAGTTATAACAGTGCCAGAGGATACTGTGTATAACGAAAAATTCCGGACTTGGGGGACCTCATGTGGACCTTTGGCTTATTCACACACCGCGAAGGCAGACAACACTCGCGATATGGGGACCGCGATGATTTTTTTATTTTGGAATAAAATAAATAAAGACAACTTGCGTGTAGGGTTAAAGGATAACATGATTGCTAATTAGATAATTATTTAGTATGTTTTCTTTCTTGTAATTTAATTTTCAGAGTTGCATAAAGCCAAGATTGATCTTAAACCATGCTGAGAACAAAACACCGAAGGGAGAGTGGACAAGGGAATATGACCACTACTTGAACAGCTTAATCAACTTAAAGGTTTGACCCAGAGATTTCCCTATAAGGGCACCCAATTCTAAAACAAATCAGTTATTGATGTACATAATGATGGTCACACCACTAATCACTGTGGAAATAGCTAAGCTAGAAATGATGTCCTTCATATAGAAATTCCAACTTTAAAAATTTGGATCTGAACTTTTGTTATCACAGTATCATATGTAGTCATGCAGGATGTGCAAGATATCAAAACCTATTGTGCATTTTGGGTGAAAAGTACCAATTTGGCACAGATGTAGCTCTTGATATGCTTAATAAATCTGGTCTAGGGCCCAAATTAATTTCCTTCCCAAGATGGCCGGCCAAATTCAAAGGCCCCACTGGTAACATGTCAGCTTTTTGTGCTTTCTGTGTTTATTATATGATCCAATTACTCAATTTGATGTTTTTCATTCAATCTAGGAACAGAATACTTTGATTGACACTCCACTGTACTTCCATTGCTTACATTAGCAAAATTGATCCCAAATGGCAGAAAATCTAAAATGGCGGCAATTTTGAATGCATATTATTTGATTATCAAGAAATGAATGTTTTTTCTTGATCTTGTTTTATTCCCTAAGGTTGGTTATTGAACAATGTGCATTAAGATAGAATTCAACCACCTTAAGAAACAACCAATTAAGACTTGAATTCCAAATGCGACAAAAATCAAAATGGCGGCTAATTTGTCACTTAAACTTAGCCTTTGATTATCAAGAAATGAATGTTTTTCTTAATCCTTGAATATACTCCCTCAAGAAATTCAATCAACTTAGAGGAAACAATAAAGGCCGTTGTTAAATTGCTGCTTTCCATTATAATTTGGTCAAAATGGCTTCGCAAACCTCGAAGGGCCACTACTTTTAGAAGTATCACTTCCGTGCCTGTATGATTCCTCCGTTTACTTGAAATGTGTTTTTTTTCATTAAAAGGTCTCATAACCATATTTGATTGGTATGTTGGCTCTGTGGTTGCACCCTCTAGCTAGTGATTCTTAAACGATTGCAGGGGCAACAAATCCTAGTACATGGCACTTCTATGGTCAACTCCACAAAAGATGGCCAAATGTCCACCATCCAAAAGATAAGTGGACTCTACGAAGTACTTTTGGGTAGCCTTAATGTGTAGTCAAAGGTCTTTACAAATATTTCCTGAAAATCCTTCCCATCGGGAGACCACATCGACAGTTTTGGAAGTGCTCTATGTGTGAAAACAGACTCCGTTGTAGAAGCACCGCATATCTGCTGACAACACTAAATTAAAGTCCTCACCATTTTAGGCTCGGTTCTGTCATAGTTATATCAGTCTACAAACCTCCATCAGAAGACTTCACTCACCACAATTCAATTTCGGGAATTCCACTAAACCTCATTTCTTAATTCGCGATTTCCACCCATAGTACCCAATGGGGCTACAATGACGCCAAAAAGATTGCCGTGTGGAAGAATGTTAGACAGTCACATCGATATCACCTTCACAACCCAAACTGTCTGCTAGCATAGTGCCCTTGAAAGAAGTTTACAATCCTGATCTTATACAGCTTTTTGTTGCAAAACTCTCTAACCTGTGTAGCAGATTGTTCTTAATTCATCCTGTTCCCTATATATAATTTAATTCATGCTGCAGTCATTAAGACCAACAAAGTGGCTTTAAGCGTCACTTTAACTACAGAATTGAAGAAGGTTTGCTCCCAAACTCCATACTATGACAAATTTGGCCAAAATAGTAATAAGACTGCCCTGGATTCATACCCAGAGGCGGTAGGACAGAATACATACCAGGCCTTACCAAGGAATGTGCTGAAGGATATCAAGGGTTCCACGATTTGAATTCGATCCTTTCTCAGTTAAAACAACTGCTAAAGGGAGGAAGTGTCAGAGGAAAAGGATCAACCACTGCACACCTTAATTGAATTCACCTATATGACCCATCAACAGCAAGAAACCATGGTCTACCATCCGTAAGCTTCGAGTCAAAGGTTCCAACAAAAACTCCACAGCAGCCAAAAATGTTAACACCCAGCCAGTTTGAAATGTTAAACTACTACTAATTTCTCCAGGAAGACCAATGGATTATTTATTCATCTTTCCTGGAGATAGCCACAGCATACATGTTGCAAAAAATGTGCGCCTGGCCGGATTCGAACTGGCAACCTCCGTATACTAGCACTGCGCTCTAACCAACTGAGCTATCAAGACGGGGTTGGTAGAGGAGCGATAGATATCATTTATAGGCGTTAGGTCGGTCTGGCATAGCAAGAGCGAGCTGCCAAATATCTATGTGAACACCCTATGGTCTGGACAGAGACCAGCTGCTAACGCTAAATCAGAGAGAGTTCAAGTCCACCCTTGAAACAGTCTCAAAGGAGTTTAAGAGATCTGCCTTGTGGAAAGAAAGACTATGCTCTCAACCAAGTACATTCTTTGGTAGTGAACCTGATGAGCATCACCCACCTGGAGCTGACTCCTCATGGCTCAATGTTGATGTCTCCACAGATTCAGAACCAGAAATTGGATAATCCAAGGTGCTTGCATAATGTGTCTACCTGGAAAGCAGATCAGGACACTACCTGTAATTGTAGAGCAGCACACTACATTGGAACAGCTCTTGGTCTGGCCCAATGGGGCGCACAATGCACAACAAGGACATTCCAGAAGTCAGTGTCTGGCCAATGTTGAGCAACAATGCACAGACACGTAATCCTTGCAGAAATCAGTGAAGCAAGCCAAACATTGTACCCACAAAACATCTTCTATTTACATTAAAGCCACACTTCGCTGTTTTTGACTGGCTATGCATGCTTTTGATGCCTCTGGCAAGGTCGTCCAATACAGAATGTGAAGCTACAATTTTCCCGACCCCAGTCAGCTATCTGGATCTGTTAGCTCTGCCTGCAATGTCCTGCTGTATTCTGTCTCTGTTTGAGTGTTCATACAGTACATCTGAGGTAGGTGGAATGAACTCAAGGATCTTGTTCTGTTGTACATGAGGTTCCAATCTTTCAATTGTTGGATTAGTTCTTTCAAGGTATCATCTTAAGGAGGAGTTAGGGAAGAATTTTTGCTTGCTTCCCTACTGTGTTCTTTCCTTTGTGCAACCGGTGAAGTTTGTACATCAGCAGAGACAAAGAGTTCTGTGGTCCTAGGGTTCTGGGCCATAGATGCAATATACGTTGGTTAGATTGAAATATGGCACACTATTCCCGAGGTACTGGGTAACGGGCCTATCACCCCGACCCCGAAGGGTTATGGTGATAGGCCCCTAGCCAGTACCAGGGAAAATATGTTGCGCCCTATTTCCGATATAACCATGTATTATTTGTTTTATTACACCTCACTGGGACTCGGGGGACAGGTTGTAGGGAAACAGTCCAACCTATTTCCCTAGGGAAAGAGCTCGCGTAATAGGAATCAGCAAAATAGCAGGATTAGTTCATGAATATCATGAGGTGTAATAATATGTGCCTGGTGTAAATCTGCATTCCTTCCAGTACCAAAATGCTAGGCCCCGAGTTCAGGAGGTTGGACTGGCGAACCAGGCTACAGAAAAAAAATCACGTCTGAGTCCACAGTACGCAGATGACACTTTGTATCCTTGCCAGCACATTGGCTGCAATGAAGTAAAGCCTCTTCTTCATGTGTGCCATGTAGAATAGATCCATTTTCTGGGATTTTGGTCCATTGTAAACACGAATTATTAACTCCTATTAAATCCTAACAAAGTGCATTAGCAGCTATTTGAATTATAACATCTTAGAAATTACACATTGACAGCCCCACGCAGCCATAAAGATTACCTGGTAGAATGACATAGAACCTGCGATACAGCTTGACACAGAACATCAGCATTACATTTAAGGCAATGTTTTTATGAAATTATAGTGGCAGCCATTTTTAACATGGCAGCCATATTGTTATGTGATACACCCATACAAAATGTACACCATACCACCCAAGACACAATTATGTTTAGAATGTTAATAAATCTTATCATTTACCAGGACCATAAAATCAATACTACCTTTAACATATCAGGTTCAGAAGCTGTCCATTTTTATATTTGGCGCCATTTTGAATATGGGAGCCATTTTATATCATGTACCTTGGCATTACAACACTAAAATGTGGTTTGGATATTTGAGGCCCCAAAGTTTATCGAAAATCAAAGAAACCCAGGTTTAACAATAAGTCATCTTTTTCCTGTTAGCGGGCAGCCATCTTGAATTTAGGCCCCAATGTGTGACCGCATTTTGATTAAACTACGATTTTGGTGAAATACAGAAATATTGATTTAAAAAAGGGTAAAGCAAGTCTATCTGACCTATATAATAATTTACAACCACATATTGCAATAAGTAATGCCTTTTAAAGGGTGGCGGCCATTTGAAAATGGCGGCCATTTTTTTTATTTTAAAATCTGACTCGAAATTTAGACCAGATTTGTTTAGAATATCACTAGCTACCTTCTGTGCCAAATTTGTACTTTTCACCCAAAATGCACAATACTTTCACCATTCCTGCCATACTATGGTATACTGCTATACAACACATAAATTGGGTCATTCACCTATTCCAAAAACTGGAATCTCCTTGTCCTCTCTTTAAATCATATTTTAACCTCCTGTTATTTGTGTCTGCCCTAAGGCATGAAGACCATAGGGATCCTTTTGTTGTGTTGCCTGCCCTAAGAGGAATACACATAGGGATCCACTTTTTTGTGTTGTCCTGCCCTAAGGCAGGAAGACACATAACAAGGGAGCACTTTGTTGTGGGTTGCCTGCCCTAAGAGGAGACACATAGGGATCACTTTGGGTGTTCCTGCCCGAAGGCAGGAGACACATATGGATCACTTTGTTGTGTCGCCTGCCCTGAGGCAGGAAGACACATAGGGATCATTGTGTGTTGCCTGCCGCTAAGGCAGGAAGACACATAGGGATCACTTTGTTGTGTGGCATGACCTAAGGCAGGAAGGACACATAGGGATCACTTTGTTGTGTTGCCTGCCCTAAGGCAGGAAGAACATAGGGATCACTTTGTTGGTCCGCTGCCCTAAGGCAGGAAGACACACATAGGGATACTTTGTGGTGGTGCCGCCCTAAGGCAGGAAGGACACATAGGGATCACTTTGTTGTGTGCCTGCCCTAAGGCAGAGGAAGACCCACATAGGGATCACTTGTTGTCTGTTGCCTGCCCGTAAGGCGGAAGAACACATAGGAGATCACTTTGTTGTGTACGCATGCCCTAAGGCAGAAGACAATAGGGATCATGTGTTGTGTTGCTATGCATAAGGCAGGAGAAACCTAGGGATCACTTGTTGTGTTGCCTGACTTAAGGCAGGAACCGGGACACCTAGGGATCACTTTCGTTGTGTTGCCTGGCCCTAAGGCAGGAAGACACATAGGGATTCACTTGTTGTGTGCCGCCTTAAGGGCAGCAAGTGTGAACCCTAGGGGCTTTTATTTTTACACGAATTTTCTGATTTTTGCACCAGTTTTCAACATCAACATATGTTCTATCGTTACCAACAAAGGATCCAATGCAGACAATCCTACGTGGTATTTTTTTTGCCGCATTTAAAACAGCTTATTTGGACCATTTAAAGTCACAAAAACCACCTGGTCATAACGGCGGGAATCTACGCACATTACACGCCGTCGGCGCAAGGCGCAGCCTCGCGTCGCGAGGTGACTTTTTGTGCGGTAATGGAAGACTGTGGCGTGTTTTAATGTACTTTTGCGCGAACGCATCTTGGAAAAACGAAAAAATCATTTGAAAATGGTAAAACAAGCGCTCAATTTAGCCAGATGTGAAATTTCAATTTTTCTGATTTGGAGTTGAAGGACAAAAGAGTTTGATTAATAGTGCAATAACTATTTATTTTCATCACTGGCACAACAAACCATACTCAATTTTGAAGTTAAAAGGTAAAGTTATTTGGGAAAGAGACAGCTTGAATTGGTGTGAAAAGTCACTTTTTTCTAAACACAGATTTTCTCAATGTTCAATTTTCGCAAAAATCGGCAAAGTTCAGAGAAGATAACTCCAAAAATAACGAAGTACGTAAAGGTAAGGTTTTACTTTCCTACGATAGCAATCGGTCCTCTCTGGGACGGTTTCTCAATTTTTCATTTTTCGGGTTCTAACTAAAAGATATTTCCAAATATATACTCAAATGTTGGAAACGAAAAGGAAAAATCACACTTTTTGACATTTTTCTATATTCGAAAAGTAAGCTCGATTTTTAAAAAATGAAAAACACCGTCCCTAGACAAAATTTGTCTTGTCTCTAAAAAATACATAAGAAATAATGAAAATTCAAATTGTTTTGTTATGCTGTCTGAAAAATTTTGGGGCAAAATCATGATTTTTTTTTAGTATTTTTCTCAAAATTACGGCAAGTTTTACATTAATCTGCTGCCATCATCGGGGGTCATCGTCAAATTTTCTTTCTAGAAAGGTATACTTTTTACAACAATAATCGAATATTTTACCAAAGTTACAAACCCAAAATAGATACTCGGAACTCAAGTTGACAATGTCTTAAGGCAGGAAGACACATAGGGATACTTTGTGTGTGCTCTGCCTTAAGACAGGAAAGAACATAGGGATCACTTTGTAGTGTCGCTTCCATAAGGCAGGAAGACAGAATAGGGTCACTTGGTTGTGTTGCCTGCCTTAGGCAGGAAGATACATATGGATCCACTTTGGTTTGTGTTGCCGGCCTTAAGGCAGGAAGACCACATAGGGATCACTTTGTTGGTTTTTTTTTTTTCGCCTGCCATAAGACAGGAAAGACAAATAGGCTCACTTCTGTGTTGCTTGCCTTGAGGCAGGAAGATACATATGGATCATTTGTTGGGTGCCTGCCTTAAGGCAGTAATACACATAGGGATCACTTTGTTGTGTTTGCCGGCTTCAGCTAGGAAGACACATAGGGATCACTTTGTTGTGTCGATGCCCTAGGCAGGAGACACATAGGAGATCACTTTGTTTGTGTGCCTGCTTAAGAGGAGATACATCAGAGATCAACTTTGTTGTGTTGCATGCCTTAAGGCAGGACGACACATAGGGATACCCCTGTTGATGTGCCTGCTTAGAGCAGGAACATAGATACATTATGGACAGTTTGTCCATGTTGTTGATGTCTGTGTGGTCAGAAAGTGCAAGTTGAAAATAGGCTGAAAAAAATGTTAAAATTGACTTCATGAAAAGTTGAAGTTCAATTGGACCCAAAATTGAGTCATAGGTGAAACCATGAGATGCCCCATTTGTTGTGAGGTCAAAGGTCACATTACAATGTCAAAGGTTCTTATGAGGTCACGTTGTAAGATAGGCTAAAAAATGTAAAATTGACTCAAATTGAAAAGTTGAAGTTAAAATTGTGACCAAACTTAAGTTTATGGAGATTAACATGAAAGCCCTCATTTCGAGGGTTGACAAACAGAATGACGTAACTCAGCAATTGAAGAAATATCAAAGAATTTCTTTAATCTGCTGTTCATAATTAAAAATGTTTCTTTGTTTTTATAATGTTTGCTTACAGTACTCTATATGAGCTTATGAGTGTTACCATTTTTGAGTACTGAATAGATTTGCTTAGTAGAAAATATTAAAATCACATTCTCAAAAGCAGTATTGACAGCAGATTAAGAAATGCTTTAATATTTCGTCAGTCTGAGTTACGCCTTCTGATTGTCAACCTCGATTTGTTTGAGGTCAAAGGGTCACATCAAGGTCAAATGTTATACGAGGCCTATCAATCACAAACGCGATGGAACGAGACAGCGGTCCGAGGACCGATGTTGTATTTTTTTATGGATACGAGGAGGATGGTTGTTAAGGTGCTTTCTGTCTGTTCATCCATTGTAGTGCGTTGAACTGTTGTTAAGTGCTCTTCCGTTAAAAAACGAAGCCTTTATGAAGATTTCTTATTACTAAAGGTACCTTTTGTGATTTTAGCACCTCCCTTTTGGTTCACAAAATATCTGTGAGAAAAGCTCAACAGATATCACAGTGGGAACAAGGCTGTGGATCATGAAATGATTGTGACAATTTCTTGAAGGCAAATTAATAATATTGGCAACAGTGCTTTGAGCCTGTTACGGGGATCAAGCGCTATATAAAACTGGTTTTTTAATTTACCTTTTAAAACTTTACAAGTTATAAACACAAAAAAAATCCTCACCCAACTGTGTTATTCCTCGACCTTAAAGAGGCATTTGTGATATACAGCTTCATCCCACTTAAAGGCTGAATCAGAAGATTTCCGAGGAGGGCGGCCCTCAATTTTCAACACAATCGTGTTTTTTGCATGTACATAATGCTGTACTAATTATACTAAACACTGTGTGAAAGACTAAGCTCACATCGAAGTCCATCATATAGAAGGAACATGCAACTTGTTATACATTTTCGGACTCCGGAAATTAGTTCTAACAGTCTGCTAGGGACGTATACTACACATAAATGTTTGACGCGTGGAACGAAAGATCCGATATATCTCCAACTTTGGACTGGGCATTTAGGTGCCTATCTTTAGGTCTAGTTGGATATTTTTCAATTAAATACACAAAATTATATTCAAACATCTCTGAGTCAGCCTTTATAAAAAAAAATGTGAGAGTTCGGGGTATCAATTGAATTGTAACCATCAGGATTGCATTAATCCATGAAGAAGTACCCTCACTACCCCAGTGACCAAGCCACCGAGCATGCCAGTGAGAGGCGGTGGGTATTTCACTGGAAATACGAAGGGTACTTCTTGAAGGATAGATTGTGTGTGTGTGTTTGTTTTCGACAAACGAGGACACAAACTTGATTTCACCCATAAAACGCGAAACCACACAAATTTTCAAGGACATCCTCGGTTGGCAGACAGTGCCATAGAGTCGAAAAACTGTGTTAAAAACCAATAGGTAGGGGGGTCCGCGGTTGTTAGTCTACAGTCATGTCGCCTTCTCCGTGAAAAGTCAAATCTCTGTGTAAAAGTCAGTTAGGCGTTTAACTGTCAGATGTGTGTGTCCGCAGTTCTGCTGTGAAAAGTCAGGTCTTAAACACATGTGAACATTCTGGTCCATCCTGTGGAACAATTTGGGGCAACATATCGCCAAAAATTTGAAATCCAGTAGCTCACTTCTGCAAACAATTTAAAAGGGAACTATTTCAAATACAAATAGTACTTATTGGAGCAGCATTATATTATACTGCCAATTCTCGGTGATGGCAATTTGAGTAATTTTTAATCATGGTGCATTGATCACTGTTGTTCTCTCATGTTTTATTGATTGTATGCTTTGTTTTAAACATTATGTTGTAAAACATAACTTTCAGGGGTTGACCCCAGTTGGTCTTATTGGCTTTTTGGTCAGTAACGCCTCAATAAATTTGTTCATGTATTTGTTCTGTGTAACATTTTTTTATGGAAATAATAAAGTTTAAGGTGAAAGTTTTTGACATAGGAACTTATGAGTGATGAAGTGGAATGGGAAAAGTTGCTCGTTAAAGAAGATGTGGGTACATGTACAGAATCATTAGAAAGCTGGTTTAATACACCAATTGAGCATAATTATGATAACTTTCTCAATGTTTTACTGGCATAAATGTGTAAAAACAAAAGTTATAATACATACAACTACAATACAAAAACGGCATTTGATATAGAGACTTCTCAAAACAAGGTCAAAGCGCTTTAACAAAATGAGAGAGTAATTACTATTTAGCCTTAAACATAGTAATAAACATGTATTGTAAAAGTACTTAACATCAAACTATAAAATAAAAGAACAACAGCTGCACAAATTAAATATCATGTGAGGCGATACCAAAAAACTAATGTAAGCACACGATCAACTTCTAGGAAATAGATTGAAATTTTAGAGCTTTTCTTTAACAAGGAACGATGGACTTGGAGTGGCGAACAGAGATAGGCCAAAGAGTTCCATAGCTAGGGCCGCATTGCTGAAAGCCCTGTCACCCCTGACCTTTTTGTGCGGAAACAGTGGGAGCGTCTTGTCCTCTGCAGATCGCACCTGGCCTGCCAGGAATATACCCCAGAGAGGTCTTCGAACAAGTAAGAGTCAATTGTCCGGACCTGCCCCTTGAATTAAGACGCATAAGCTTAAAGACACACCTACTAATTGGTAGCCATGGAGCTCTTTAGGAGTGGTGTGGCGGTGTCCTTTCTTATCCATCTGAACACCAGCCTGGCCCCTCTTTTCTGCAAAATCTGAAGTTTACATCCGATCTCTGGCTGACATTCCATACAAAAGTTAATTGGCATAGTCAATGCGAGATCAAATCAGTGAACGGAACGGACGAAATGAGGACAACTCTCAAATGTGATAAAAACGGCGGATCCGGTAAATATTGCGAAGTGGAAAGTTAACCGACTTAATGATGACCTTTAAATGTTCTGGTTCTTCATGACATTGGTCTGATCAAACATGACCCAAGTTTCTAATTGCCGGACTGGGGAACATCCACTGTCCCGACCTTGATGGTAATGTCTTTGAGGCGACTTGTGTAATAGGGTGAACATGCGATGAAAAAAATTCTGGTCTTTCATCATTTCAATTTGAGTTTGTAACAGCGCATCCACTCACTGATTTCGTCAATACAAGAGAGAGTCTTTTGACAGGCATGTTTGGCATCACCATCACTCTTAGGATCAAATGGCAAATAGAGCCTGCACATCATCACTACTGTTGGTAATAATATTGTGCTTCGGATGATTGATGCGATACAGTATTGTACATTATGAAAAAGATAGGCCCACCACAGAACCCTGAGGAAGACCGAGAGGGAGATGATGGCGTGTTTGAATTGGGGCTCCCAACTGCGCAACAAAGAGCGGTTTCCTGCAGTCAACCTCCGAATACCACTGTAAGGCAGTAACCTTGCTTTGAAAGTATCCCGTAACCTATCCAAAAGAATGGCATGATCAAAAGTATCAAAAGCTGCAGAAGATCTATCTAGCAGGACAATAGCAACTGCCTTACTGTTGTGAATTGCATTGAATATCGTCTTGACACGCAGAAGTTCCGTTTCAGTGCTGTGTCGCTCTTTGTAAGCTGACTGAAACTTACCTCATTTAAGTCATTTGAGACAAGATGATCCTTTCTCCTGGGCACTCACGTATTTTTCTCCATGAACTTAAGACAACAGCTAATATTTGACACAGGAGGGCGATGTTTTTTGAGCACCCTTTGTCTAGGGAAGGCTTTTTGAGAATTGGTGTCACGGCAGCTTCCCGGGAGCTTGCTTGGGAAATCACCAGTGCGGATAGACTTGTTATGAATCATTGTTAATAATGCTCAGCCAGAGTTGCAACATCCTCCTTAAGTAACACCAATTGAATGGTGTCTAAGGAACATGATTTTGATGGAGTTGACATAATCACCTTGTTACCTCTTCAACAGTGACTGGATTAAACTCATGTATTGGAACGCTCATCAAGTATTGTCCCCCTTGGATCATTCATGGGGCGGTTGGAACCTGGAATAATTATCAAGGTCCCCATCTGATTTTTGTATACCTTGTCGCGGAAAAACCTGGCAAATGAGCTACTTAATTCATTACTGAATTACAGTTAGGAAGTTGTTAAGTTTTGGGGTTCAGAAGCTTATTCGAGTAGCAACATAGTTTTATTGTTAGCATTTTCTAAGGTTCTCTGTAATAACCTCCTTAGCATGATGAATAGTTTACCAGTCCTGCTGATTGTACAGTGAATCATCCCGATCGACACTATTTCTGTTTTTTATTTTAATTTAAACCCATTTTCCCTCTCTCAACGTCTACGCGTCGTCTGGCATCATCAATATCTTTTCATTAAACACCAAGGTGATTGTGGTCTAATATGCGGGATGCTGGTGAAGGATATGCATGGGATCGAGTACACTAATTAAAGACTCCTCAATTTTACCAAGCACCTCATCAAAACTGAGCCCTCACGAAGGTCACGACTGCCATCATGGATGAAAATGTCATTTGAAAAGAGTCTTGTCAATATTCTTTATATTTCTGACTGGTGCACATAGTTCTCATGATGGTGAAGCCTTGTAGAATTCAAATGAAATGAAATTTGCTGGTACAAACAGTTTGTTATAATATTGCTCCTTTCAGGCCTAGCTATTGAAAAGGCTATACAAACAGTCTTATAAAATGGTGGTGATCCTAAAATGTTTTTACTAAATGACTGAAGCCTAAAATCAAACTATTTATTTAGAATTTGCACTTTTACAACAGTTGCCCTCACCAATCAGCCAATACCTTGCATCCAAATACAAAATAAATCAAAACTAAAATCCTAAAAAAATCAAAGATCACTGGCCCTCCCTGGACATCGGTCCTTTTAATACTGGGACTGACGCTACACAACCCTTTTTGAACCCCAGTGGCCACCCATATTCCCTACACACCAACTTTTTCCAGGGATTGACAAAATTAAAATACCACTCACCTGTTGACTCGGAGAGATTGCAGTCTTCATTACCAGTCGTCTATACCAAAAAACAGATCCTGAGAGGGGTCTATTAACTTTTGGGCTCATTTGCTGGTTTCTTCTTAGGCTTCAGGATAGCAAGGACCTTTGAAGTCTATTGAGCTAACAAGCCAGGGCCGGCAGAGGAGCGATAGATTTTAATCTCTTGAGAGGTGTCCATCACTCTCCTAGCGGATCTACTCGTCCTCGCAGGTTTTCTCCGAGCACTTCGGTTTCCTCCTGCATCTAAAATCGGCTTCTTCCCATAAATCTTTCCCCGTTGTTCTGGAGGCGTCCCTTGAATTTAATGCATATAGCAATATTGGGTTCTGCCTGGCAAATGCCGAATGTTATAAATAAATAAATTCACATTGGTTTGAATTAAACAGTAAAAATTTCAAACCAATGTGAATTTCGTATATGTCATTATGAAAAATAATGAACTTTCTTTTTCTTTTGATACCACTCAATGAAATCTCAATGTTGATGGAGTGAAGGATGGACGAGGCTGTCGATCAGGTCACCCACCTTTAAAATCTGTGTTTCGTGTTCACAAAAGCAGGTTAAGTAAAGCGTAAAAAGTGTTAAGTAAAAAAAATCCTGGTTACGGGCCTGGCCATGTTATGCTTATATTAAACAAAAAGTGTGTAAGTTCTGAGACATGAAGTTTAAAGTCCTATCTTCAACTACTTTTTTGAGGAAAAATACAAGATTATTCCTCCTTTTATTATATTTTAAGCAAAACCAAAAATTGGTTCTAAAACCATGTAAAAAGGCCAGAAAATTTGAAACCTCTATCCCCCCTGGCCAATCTTCGCTTGTAAAGCGTTCGTAAAATCGCTTAGAACTCTGATGTTGCAAGCACTTGTCTGAGAACGCGCCTGATTAATTACGCATCTCACCTTTCACGCACCCATTTTTTGTTTTGCTGCGTGACATATAGGCGTAAAATAATGTGAGACCATTTTAGCCACTTTACCCTATATTCGGGTACTATCAATTCTGGATTTGATCTGTATACCAGCTATTGATTAAATACAGAATACCGCTCTCCTCCATGGTTCACTTGGAATTGGGCAAATGGATCATGAAAGTATCCCGTCCTTCGGAGAGGACGTTAAGCCGTCGGTCCCGTGTACAGAGAGTCACAACTGTACATGTACATCGCAGTCAGTGTCGAATAAGAGCAGGGTGTAAACCCCTGACTGTTCCCAATCCGCCCCAGCTTCAAATAGCGGGCCATGTTAGGAGCGTCCGTATCATGGATACACGCGGCCCCGGATCAGCACACTAGCTGAACAAATCCTGACACCACAAAGCCATTACCAATGACTTGTGGATACGAGCAAACAAAAAACCCTATAACTCCAAAACTATTGGTCATAGATGGTACAAACTATACATTTTTGGAATCCTTATGACTAGACGCACAATATGGCATACATTTCAACATGATTGGAGCATTTTAAAAGTTTGACCCCTGTGTAAACTTAAATTGGCCCCTATTGAAAAAATGACACCACAATTTGAGAGTACTACCTACCTAGCATTGATATAGAGGGTCCATACTAACTACCAAAGGTATCAACCTTTCGTAGTGAGGGGGTTAACGATGTGTTTGACCTGGTCAGTGATCCTCCACTACTATAGTAATTAGAAATTTCACAGATTTGTACCAAAGAAATGATTCTCAGCTAATCATTTCACATAGGGGTATTTTTGATAGAAAGCTTACATTAGAGCAAAATCAGAATTTTCCACTTTTTTTAGGAACAACTTGTTAAAGGCTGACTCAGCGATACCCGAGGAGGGCCACCCTCCCATTTTTCAAACAATTTTTTTTTTTTTTCCATGTACATTAATTGCTTGTCCATTACTAATCACTGTCTAAAATAGCTTTAGCTTCAAATTTCGAAGGCCTTCAATAGAAATACACAACTTTGTTATAAACTCTGGATCCGGAAATTTGTTTACACATATTCTATGGCTTGTATAACTACACATAAATGTTTACTCTTTTTTAATTAAATACACCAAAATTATATTTCAAAAATTGAGTAAGGCCTTTAAAGGGGGATGACACGATTTTAAGTATATGGGAAGTTTTCATCTTGATGAATGGCCTAACCCAAACCCCATCTGTATAGGTTTTTTGCGACGATTTTTCAATCCGTTCTGATTTGAAAGCTAGGAAAACGTGATTTTGTGGCCCCATAGGTTACTGTGTAAAAACTATATTGGCTTGACCAAAACGGAAGTAGTACACTTCGCTCATCAAATCAACTTATTTAGCTAAGATTTCAACAGGGGTAATGAGGGGAAGGAAAAAAATAGTAGCGTTCTTCGATATTCAAGTTCGAACACTTCCGGTAAAAATCTCAGCTTTGGGGACGAGGCTATTAGCGATCGGGCCGATGGACCTTTAAAGTGTTATGTGAAATATCTGTTGCACCTTTAAAAAACGATGTCTATGGAATTGTAAATGTTACTTGTTGCAAATATGAAATGCCCTGGTTCATCAAAAAGACGGGGGGGGGGGGGGGGTTGGGGGGGGGAGATTTATTTATCCCTCAAAGGTGGGGTCTTTGGGTGATAAATAAAAGCAGTCTTTGGTGACAAATTATTAACAAAAATGGGGTTTTGTGGTGGTTTGGGTGCAAGCTGATCTAAAATGTGGCCGACGATCATTGCTAATCTTCAGCATGAACTGTCCTACAATGTTAGCCAAAGTGTAAATGTAAAGCTGATAAGGGTTAAAATTTGGGCCACGGCATAAAAAAAATGTTTGTTTGCCGTAAACAAAGAAAAAATTATCAGGGTCGGTCGGTCGGTTTCGGATTTTATTTTTTAGATCTTCTCAATGTTCTACTCTAAAATGAATAACAACATGCCACTACATGTATTTAAAGGCTGTTTTGAATGACATAGCAAGCATCTTTTTATTCTGTTGTGTAGTGCTTTGTAGTATAGTTTTGTTATTGATTTTTAAATCCGGTTTTGTTTGGTAAAAAAAAAAAATATTTTTTTTTAATTTTGGATGAAAATAATGGGTCAGTCGGCAGAAATATTTGTTTATTTTGTGCTAATTTGCATCAAAAATATGAGTCGGCAGGCTTTTTTAGGGTCGGTGGGGTTACCCGCAAACAAACAATTTTTTTATGCCAAATGAAGACTTTCTATTGCTTTCTGTTTTGTTTTAAAAAAAATTGGAAAGCTTAAGAAATGTTTTAAAAGCTGTTTTGGTGTGTGGAATTCAAATGTTACAAATTTCATGCAAAAGGAAACTTTTTCTGGTGGAACTTAAAAAACATGTAAAAAACTGTTTTTTCCCAAAGGTGATGTACTTAATACTTTGATGAGGGTTGTTCCAACAAAACAGCAAAATATGGAAAAAGGTTGTTTTTTTAAACCCGGTGTTAATTGTTGGTTAGGGTAGTAATTCCAATAGCAGAGATCAAATTATGCATAATACTGAAAGCAAATGAAGATAGTAAAGGGTTATATTAACAACTCAAGCATGCTAAGTACTTGTTTTAAAAGGTAGCAAAAAACAGCCAAAATACTTGGTTTAGGGTATATTTTTAGTAGTAAGCCCACTTGTTCACACATCATATTCCAACAAAGTGGCTCCTGGGTATGCATGTGGGGGGGGGGGGGGGGGTTATGTGGCCTGGTACTACGGAACCAGTGGCACTGCATGAGTTTGCATTAATGAATGAATGAAAATGACCTTTTGGGGGGTCATTACAGGTATTTAGTTTTCATTCACATTTCCATGCATGGGACGCCACAAATATATACCATGTCTTGACTATTAAATTTAGTTTGCGTCTTGTCAGATAGTGAGATAATTAAATAGGTTTTGCCAAACACTTAGTTCCACAAAAAAATATGCACTATACTCTATGGAATTTAAAATATAAAAGAGGTGGTATATAATATAATGAACTGATTAAGATTTGTCAGATATAATTATACCTAACTGGGGAGGATTGCAATTTATGCACATTTTTTCAGTGAAGTCAGTTTTAGAATTAAAGTCCAAAAGTAGCGTTTTGTTCACCTTGTGAATGTTATTGCCTAAAAACGTTTCAAATGTTTATCCCCTGGCCTAAAGAGACATGAGGAGATTTCCAGAAAGAAGCGCCCCCAATTTTTGTCGAAACCTGTTTTTTTACATATTTGGAATGCTTACCAATATATTAGATCACACCTGAAGTGAATAAGCTGAATACGCCGTCTTTGTGTAATAAGATAATGATTTAGGACTTTCTGTCATGCACGACAGAAAGTCAAAGCATGTTTTTCTATGATTACAATAGCAAGCAAGTTCAAAACCAGCTTTGCGGTTTTCTTTTGCACCTGTTTGTTCAATAAACCTTTGAAACGTTCTCGGTAGGTGGTCTACAACCAATCCAAAGAAATTACATAAATAAAAAAAGATGAATTAAAAAAAAATCTCCTCCTGTCACTTTAAAGGTGCAACAAGAGATTTTGGGGCATTCATATATTGTGTCCTATGTAGTGATTTCATATAGATAAGACCCCCAATAGATTTCTTACATTGTCTTTGATTACAGAACTGCCTTGAAAGTGAAAAGAAAAGGCGATTTTCCTATTTGCTTAATTTCAATATAAAACAGGCTGAATTTTGTATTTGCTCCTATACGAAATTAGAAATTTCGCAGTTTTTGTACCAAAGAAATATTTCTCAGCTTAATCCTTTCACATGGGGAATATTTTTGATAGAAAGCTTTACATTAGTGCAAAAATCAGAATTTTCATATTTTGGGGGACACTTGTTATGTGAAATCTCTCGTTGCACCTTTAAAGACCATGAGGGATTTTGTGATCAAAGCAAATTCCTTCTGTGTGTCTGTATGTATGTCCAATATGTATGTCAGTGTTCCAGTGGTGGCACCAGACTTCCATTTTCTGGGGGGAAACGGGGGGGGGGGGGGTGAATTTTTTTTTTTTTTTTGTGGGGGGAAGCTAAAGGCGAATTCTTAGGCGGGCGGGGGGGGAAATTTTGGTCCAGAATCATTAATATTTGCCCAAATATGGTGATTTTTGGCCCCAAATCGCTGATTTTGCAAAAAATCAGTCATTTTTCTTCTGGCCAGGGGAAAACTGGGGGAAAGAAAAAAATAGGGGGAAATGCCCCCTGCCCCTCCCCACTGGCACTGCCATTGCAGTGTTCCCTTTAGTTAGGTTGATGTATGTTCCCCTTGTCAGGTTGGCTGCTTATACTGCTCTCATTCCTACATGCATTACCCTCTTAACTTCAAACTTGGTCAGAAAAACCAACTGACGAAGCCTCTTATGGGGTGTGTGTAAATTGTCCTCTAATGACCCTAATATGACCTTTGACCCCAGTTTGCCTTCATACTTGATGGTCACACAAAGTTCTAACTTGAAGCATTTTACAGACTGTACTAGAGTCGAATCAAATGTGGATGACTTCATGTTGCTCATATTCATAGACTTTTTATTATTTCAAAATTAATATCAACTTTGTACATTTCTTTTGACAATTTTGTGCCATTTTATTGTGGAATGGACGGTAGAGATAAAAGGTCAATGGCACAGTTGTTAAATCAAAAACAAACAATTTGCCTTGATATGAAAAGGTTATTGAAATTTTCAGCCAGTAACTAATGAATATAGCTAAAGGCAAATGACCTTGTACTTAACAGCGTGACATTGACAGCCATACATGTACACATATGTGCATATTTCACTGCAACTTGAAGTAGAAAACCTTTTTTGATTACTTAAATCTGATTGGTCCCTAAATCTCCTGCTTTCTATAGACATGGTATTCTGGAGTAGCAAAAGATCGCACATTGAATTCAGTTCATGTAATTTGATTGTGCTGTTGTTTGTAACTATTGTAATCCTGTCCCAGCCCTCCCATGCAACTTTCAACATAGAATTTGATGCTGCATCTCTGCAAGTGTATGTCGACAGCGTCAAGGTCATTGACCATTCGGCAGATTCTCCGTTTGTTTTTGTTGGAGTAGGAGACTACGCTTTTGTTAGCCACTTGGGTAATTTCAATACCAGTGATTATGTGGAAGAACGGATCAAACTGGTGGATTTTAACGTGAGCGAAACTGGTGACGGGATAGTGGAGGTAGCGTTTCATCGTGATGGACAATTAATGGTAAGAATAGAATATATATATTTTGTTCATTACAATTGATGGACGATTAATGGTAACCGTGGGGGGGGGGTGCATGGGGTGCCTGCCCAAATTTCACTAAAGGGGAAAAGGTCCACCTTTTGCTGAATTTTTGCATAAAAAGGTCCAAAAATTAAAGAAATTTTGACAAGCATGTCCACTTTTTGGTGATGAGATATTCAAAAAGTCCAAATAAGGACCATTTTAGGGTGGCTAGGTCCGCTTTTACCAAAAAAGGTCCACTTATACCAAAAAAGTCCACTTTTTCGAAGTCCCGCACCCCACAAAATAAATACTGCGTACGGCCCTGTATATCTTTAAGGGGTTAAGCAGCGATAATGTAAGAAGATAGGAAAAATTTGGAAGTGTATTACATTTGTTTATAAATCAGATTATTTACTTAATTAGCCATTCCAGCAAGTAGCAAAAAAAAAAAAAAAATCCTTGGATTATTGTGATTTTTTTTAATGTTCAAATTGCAATATCCCTTTAATAACAAGTACAGTGTGTATGTTGTAGACTTAAAGCGCATAATAATAGTGGTTATGATAATGTTCTTATTAAATATTAAATTTTACTGCACCTGTGTATACTTGTGGTAATTAAAATACGGTACTGCAGGATATACTGACCATCAGAGGGTGATGTATTGAGCCCATCCCACAATGCACCAGTTTTGTGAAATTTCACCTCAAGAAGGTCACATGATGTGATTCCATACACAAAAACCCTGACATTTACACTCATTTTAGCTCACAAAGCACTAGTAGGGCCTACTTCTAGGGGATTTTTAGCATGATCATGAAATGTTTTGTGGTTCTTGAACACCGCCCCTATAAGTATTGACATGTGTTTAGTAGAGTGCAGTATAGGCACATTGCATTGCATTATGGGATTGGTTCAACAGCCTCTGATTGACCATTAACAATAATGATTCATATGGGGTCAACAGACAGCAATATGCACACACCCAATGCAAATAGGCATATGCACCCAGCTGTGAATGGATTTGATAATTAATGGTCGGGGCAGGAAAATGACATACAGCTAACGCCAGAATTATCAATCTGTTTTGCAGTATGTTATATTTGTGTGTAAAAATATAAATGTATTAGCTTGTATTCTTCCAAGGCCCTAGGCTTCTATGAGATTTTGGCCTGAAATTATGCTTCAGGAACATGGTCCTGGAGCATAAATAATCTGGAGAAATTCAACTTAGAATTCTAAGTCAAATTTGAATGCTCATGCTCCAGGAGTGAGCATATGGCAAATATGCTCTTAAGAGCAGTATTTTACTTAGAATATTTCTTTACTGCTTCAGGAGCATATTTGCCATATTGTCCTGGAGCACTGAACATTCAAATATGCTCCAGGAGCATATCGAGGGTTGACAATCAGACAGATGTAACTCAACACGGAAAGAAATATTATAGAATTTCTTTAATTCTGCTGTTTATAATTAAAAAAATTGTTCTTTGTTTATATGTTTGCTTACAGTACCATATATGAGCTTTGTAAGATGTTTACATTTTGAGTAATGAATAGATTGCTTAGTAGAAAATATTAAACATCACATTTCTCAAAGCAGTATTACAGCAGAATTAAAGAAATTCTTTAATATTTCTTTCAGTGCTGAGTTACGTCCTTCTGATTTTCAACCTTCGATAATCAAATAATTATGGTCATGGAGCATATTTGACTTACAATATATTTTCCAGATAATTTAATGCTCCAGGAGCATATGCTCCAGGAGCATAGTTAAATATGCTCCTGGAGCATATTTGACTTAGAATATTTGTCCAGATTATTTATGCTCCAGGAACATGTGCTCCAGGACCACATGCTCCTGGAGCATAATTTTGGGCCAAGGATCATTCAGTGACAGAGAAGTCATTGCAAAATATATTATGGGTCTTTGGGTGAGAGAAAAACAAATTGCCCATAAATAGGAAGTTATTTTGGGGTTGGCTGACAAATTTGCTCATTTTTTTTTTAAATGGAGGTCTTTGAGGGACAATTAGTGAAACCATAATGGCCTCAACTCCCAGCTCAAACTACTGTGGATGGGGTTTGTACTATGTCAGGGAAGGTCAACAAAATAATCAGATAATGTATATGCTCTGTCATGGGATCTAAAACTTTCAGCCTTCCCTCTCCTGACATACTTACTGCCTTATTATCGGTCGCGTAGCGACAGTATATTACTTTTACTCGGGCCATTTTGGGGCCGTTTTTTGTTCGCGGATCTCCGTAAATGTCGGGCAATTTCGGCCGGTGAAAATGGTACGTGCAAATTACTGTCATGCTGGTGTTTGACCCCCTAGAAATTGTCGGTGTAATTCTTTAGCTTAAAGTTTTTTAGGTAAAAAACAGTGTCTTTTGTAAAATTTGTTTTTATTTAAATGGAAAGTTTGGGTTTGTTTACTGGATTTTGAAGTATGTACGAGATCAGCATCCATGCTGTAAAGCTGTATAGGAAAAATTGCGCTTTCTAGAAAGCGGATTTTGTTTAAAATGTGTATATGTGTAGTGAACCAAAAAAACATAAATATTGCTGCCAAAAAAGGAAATTAGTGCTGGTTGTTTCCCCTGATTCCCTCGGGCGATTTGTAACATAGGGTAGTTGGTTAAGTAACTGTGCTAATAGCGGGTAGTTTGAGGTTACTCTAAATGGACACTCCACATTGGGAGTCGTTCACCCGGGCTATGACGTGTCAAGCAAAATAGCGGGGGTACGTGGAAGAGCTTTTGAGAAAGTAACCAATGATATAATGTGCAGCCCCCGGAGGACGAACCTCACGTCATTAATTTGTGTGGCATTTCCCACCAATAATTATGTTCGATTTTTAGCTGGAACCTGCAATATTTTTGTACATGATAGTATGGGGCCTATCTCGCCAATCCCTTTTCTATGAAGATCGGCAGTATAAAACCAGATTATGGTGAGACGTTCATATAGAATCCCTTGAGCAAATGAGGTATTACAATTGATCCGTCATGCGCGGTATGACTTGTGCCAGTAGTGCTTGAACGGAATGAATGGCATACCTTAATTTGCATAATGGACTTCTACCGTGGTCCCAACAAAAACGCAAAACACTGTGTGGCAGGCGACATAAGTTTTGAACAAAAGCCTGTGACTACTGTGTTATGTTGTAAGTACGAGGGACGGTTAGAATATCCATGACAAAGTTAATAAAGGTAGAGTCAATGGTTTTTTAAGATATGCTCCAACAATCAAGAACCCGCAAACCCATTGTACAAAAATGAGGAGCTGCTAGCTGGTAACCACACGACTAGCAATGAAGAACAGAATGGCAAATACAATAGGATTGCAATCAACATACCCAAATTTCTTGCAGAACAACTTCTACGGGGTCAAATGACTGCATTTACATAATTATTATTAACTGATAATGATAAAAAATAATTCATTGGTGTTTATTGATAAAACTTAATGGCTTGTGTGTCAAGACGAGATAAAAACTGACTAAGAGTCAAGGCAAAACTCCACATACATAAAATGCTAAATGCGTTGCTGCACTTGCTTGTTACTGAAATAATGTTACATTCTCAACTTATGAAAGTAAAACCTATATGTTTTCAACATAAAATTAAATAACAATGTAAGTTATTATTTTCATTCTGTCATTAAAATTTTGGGTTAAGATAACTATTTGTGTGCCGTACCAAATGATGATGCATTATTAGCTCTATAGAGCGTAATTCCAATGCTGTCTTATTTAGACAATCTGAAGAGTTTGTTGATCATACATTCCTAGTTCGATCTTTTAAGTGTGTTAAAAGGAATGTTTTAGCTGTTAACAAATGGACACATTCAGAATGTATATCTTTGTAATAGCTGTCTTTAAAAAAAGGAAAATGGTGGTTTGGACTTAGAGATTCATATCGGTGGTTCTGGGTGCAAAGTTACAGTGCCGTATTTGTGTTAATAGCACCTCAATTTGTGAAATGGGTCTGAGGTACTTCGTTCAGGGGTCATATCTTAAAAAAATATTTACTCTACTTTGAACTTTTCAGGGATATTAGCTAAACAGTCCCGAGTTACCTTACGACAAAGAATAAGTAGTCACGTGCTTTTGTTCAAAACTTATGGCGCCTGCCACCAAGTGTTGCGTTTTTTTTTTGGGACACACGGTGTATGACCCCGTCTACCCTGTTGTTCGTGTTTCCCTTGCCCCCCCCCCGCAATGCGTTGCGGTACCCTAGCGAACCGTTGCCCCCGCCCTGCAGCCCGCCCCTGGTAGCTTCCTCCATAGCTCTGTCCCTTGCTTCCTTACCCATAGGCCTGTTGGTCTGGGTTCGCCTTCCCCCTTTGGGTGCTTTTTTTTTGGGGGGGGGGTTATCTTTGGCCTTTATTTTCGCCCTTTATTGTGGGTGTCCCCAGCCCTTTTTTTCGCCTCTGCCCCTCCCCAACCTTCCTCCCTTCGGCCTCCCGCTCCCCCAAAGCCAATTAACCCCCATCACTGCATGGACTCCACTACCCCCTGGCCTGCCCGCCCGCCACCACGCTCAGTCCACCTTCCCCTCCAGCCCATGCCATCCTCATCAACAGCTGAGCACATCATACACACACATAATTTAAACACTGCACCCCAACTCCAACTCCGTGTACAGCTAGTCTTAGCAGCTTTCCAAATAACTCGTACAATACAAAAGAATAATCACTAATTACAGCTAGTCTATCGCGCCTTCCCCCCAAAACCGGAATTAGACATATAAATGAAGAACGGGAACCAAAGAAAAGGGGAAAAGAAAAAAGCAGAGACAAAAGAAAAGAAAGAAAACACAAAAGTAAGAAAAAAATAAAAGCCAAAATGGTAAGAAAAATACAAATAAACGGGAGATATAATAAAACATATTTTAAAAATTAATAAATCCAAAGCCGTGTACACAAATAAGTATAAATATACTCATAAAATGAAAATAACTTAAATAATAACACTAAACAAAATAAAGATGATTAAATAAGTAAAAATAAAACAAAGTAATAAACACAAATACAATTACAAAATTAAAAACCAAAATTTTTGAATAAATACAAATATAGTAAATAGTTACAATAAAAAATTTGAAATAAATAAACAAATTAAAGAGACTAAATAGGTAAATAAAAAACTAAATTAATAATAAAGAAATGAACACATTACAATTACATAATTAAAAACAAAATAAAACACTTTTTGAATAAAAATATAGACCATTAATAAATTAAAAATCAAAATAAACAAAGAATATAAAAAATCTTTATAAATAAACAAAAACAAAAGGAAGGAATGTTCGCGAATGAAATTTCATTATTGTAAACCATTGCGTCATTATTCCAAGCCAATTGTCAAAAAACTTACAGCTTCAATTCTGGACATCCATTCACCTTACAAACCTTGCAGGTGTGTATATATCAGACCAAACTTGCAAGTCGCTGAACATGCGGCCACGGAATTACAATTCTCTTGACATCAATGCAAACAATCTCTAAAACAATTGCAGGAAAACGTCGCTTCCAATTCAACAGGGTTGACAATTTAGCAAAAGTTTGCAAAAATTTTCACACAAATAGGGGTTTTTGGGGTGAACATTTTCCCCAAAATTGGAAAAAATGTGGGGTCTTTGGGCGAATTTTCAAAAATATATGGGGTCTTGAGTTACCGCCGAGACGGGGGGGGGGGGGTTAAAGGGGGGAGGCGCCCGGGTCCTAAAGGGCCCGGGATCCTAGGGGGCCCGTGTTGAAAAAATAAAAGTTCAGCCTTTGTGGTTGTGACAAAAGTCAGAGAGGGAGCGAAAGTGATGAGAGGGGTGGAGAGGAGAGAGAGAGAGAGATTTGGTGGATGGATACAGGGGGCCAGTTTCTCCCTCCCAGCCTCGGGCTGCTTCATAATATGAACTCTCCATGAACACTCTATATTTTATTATTTGAAACAAACAAACAAAACCCCAAATACACAAACACACAATTTTACATTTTTTTTAAAAACCATTATCTACCTCTATCATTAAAAAAGTTGAAACACTTACAAAACTTCTAGTTGTTCTTTAAAGGTTTCATGAGAAAATATGTTTTGGAAAGTGAATTTGCAAGGGTTCGAGGCACCCCCTCCCTCCACCCCACCCCTGATGCCGTCTCCATAACACACTCTACATGTGATTCATTCAAACAAAAAAACCATTCAGTTGCATCAAACTACACTATATACATGATTCACACACCCGCTCGCAGCCACTGTAACTTCAAAATCTTTCCCCCGGTATGGGGGTTTTGGAAAACAAAGTTGGTTTAAAAGGGGCCCGTAACTCCAAGTTCCCCCAGGGCCGCAAGTCTCTTGGAGGCCCTGGTCTTTGTCAACAGTGATGCGAAAATGGGGGTCTTAACAGCCTTAATATATATGCGTCACTTCCAAGAGGAGTGCCCCCCCCCCACCGCGGGCTAAATTAACTTTGTTATCATCAAAATGCATTTCAGTGGACATAAAAAGAACCGTCATGGCACTTACAAACGTTCAAGAACTGATGCCAATTGTTGCCCACCTGTACAATGATACGAAGTAGGTGAGAAGGTATAATATAATAGTGCCAAAAATATAATTGTTCGTTTTTTTTTAAAGAAAAAGTGGCAAAGATCACAGGGTGTTATAATACATCTGTGTGTGCGTGTATTACTCTCTAAAATGAAAGAGTTGAAACATCACTCTGAATTTCGAGTAATTTTAAATTAACTCTAATCGAGTGGCCTTTTAGCTCTAAAAGAGCGAGAAAAATGGCAACCGGACACCTTAACTCGAGGTGACCAAGCTCACTCTGTTACCGAGTGGCTCAAAATGCCACTCTTCTTCAGAGTTGAAGACCAATCTGAAAAACTCTTTTTTATTGACCGGATTTTAGCTCTAAAAGAGTGAGAAAATGCTCACTCTTTTTCGGAGTGAACTAACGGCCAATCAGAAACGCCGCAAATCGTTTTGTGATTATTTTTCGAACAACATGGCGGCAACGAGTTATGTGAGACCGTCAGCAAACGGTTTATTGACGACGTTGAATTAGTGAAGAAATCATAGATATATTCACGGGTGAGTATATTGGATGTGTACGGTCACTAGTTCATAGCATTACAGACAAATGTGAGAAGCATTACATGTTATTTACGTATTATCACTAGTACATCAAGGTTAGTCTGCGCACGGCTAGGACTTACACATGTACAAAAACGACACAATCCAGAATGTCACAGGCATGGCATGCCATGATCATACACGTCATGCATGCGACACAATCATGAATGTCTCACTGAATCATGCATGCCAATGATGCGCCACAATATTCATTTCATGTCACGATGCTATGAAATATGACTACACATACAATCTACTCACCAAACAAAACAAAATCCACAAAGAATCACATCTCTATAAGAGTGACTAGTTTACTCTAAAAAGGAGTTATCAGTTAACTCTTTCCTTAGATTATTTTGTTCACTCTTTATTTGAGTGGATCTCACTAAAAAGAGCGTCACTCAGTGGCTTTTTTGGAGTGCGTTTTCACTCTTTTAGAGTGTTTGTTCACTCTTCGGTTAAGAGAGTAGGATAAATCAATTTACTTTCCTTGAGCCAGTGGCTCTTCAGATGGTAGTAGGCGCCTATGACTTGTGGAACCATTTCAAGAGCCATGCATTTGACCAAAGACTTGGCATAATGTATGTTGGTGGGAATTTCTGACAAATGGCAGCTATTGTATTACTAGCTTGTGTCACTCACCCAAGAGTTATGTCATGGGCCCTTAAAACACTTTTTTTAAAGCCACTATCAGCAATTTTTCAAAATGTAAAAAAGTGCGCCCCCCCTATTTTTCATCAAGTGCATTTTTTTGCGCTGTTGTATTGGATATTGTGTAGTAAAGATCCTGTAAGTGCAATGCTAAACAAACCGTATTTGTCAGAAAATGGTGATTTTTAGCTTAGTTTACTAATAAAGTCGGGATCCAACTTTTTTAGGTGTTCGATAGGAAACAAGCGCAAATGCATCTCAGGACGCTTTTAAAATTGTCTTTAGTGCAAGGGGGGAAAGTCACTTTTTGCTTAATTTTTGCATAAAAGATCCAAAATTTAGAAAAATTTTACCCCAAATTGTCCACTTTTTGGTGTGATGAGATGTTCAAAAAGCCCAAAAAAGGAACATTTTAGGGGGCTAGGTCCAATTGTACAAAAAAAAATCCACTGTTACAAAAAAAGTCCACTTTTGTTTGTCGCGCTGAACGAATGTTCATGGAGGCCCATATAGTCCAAATTATGTGTGTCCGTTATGTCAGGGTGTCTGTATGTCCGTATGTTCGTATGACTCGTGAAAACTTTTTTAAAAATGCTATGCCCAGGGGGGCCTAAAAGCTATCCCCGATTACTTCAAAATTGATAGGATGCTAGAGGGAGGGTGCTGCAGTATTATGTGTAGCTTTGGCTGCATGATTTTGCATATTCATGAATTTAATGAGCTTATTTGCATATTTTTAAGAAAATTGCGGTTTTAACCTTTTTTGAAATGCTCTGCTGGCTAAACGATATCCCGATTTACTTCACACTGGGGGTGATAGGGTGCTAGAGGAGGGGCCAGAATATTATGTGTCGCTTTTGGTGCATATTTGCGTAATCATGAATAGTAAAGCTTATATTGGCCGAGTCGAAATGATAACCATTAACCGGACAGAGTTGTGTGCAAGTTATCTGGAGGTTCGTATAAGGTGTATAATGATGTAATTGTGGAAGGAAGCGGGTTAAAGAGTTCGCGACCTGATTAGATGTTGGGCATAATTGCGGACAAATTACATATGCAAATGAGCTAAGTTAAAATGCAAAAAATCAGCGTAATCGCTAATATTTTGAAACGGTACATCGGATATGCAAATTCCTTAACTGCACGAAAACCCATTATGGTTGCGCATCTTCTTGCCTTGAAAGTTTCCGGATACACGGGCCTCTTAGGTATGGCAAATGAGCTAATTAAATATGCGTAATTGCTGATCGCTAAAAGGGTTACATCGGCTATGCAAAATCCTTGGACAAGCAAAACTACTATACCATACATCTATGGGTGTGTGAAATATATGGAGGGGAAGGGGGGGGTGTTGGGGAGGGGGCAGGGTGGGGTGTTGAGAGGAGGTAGGGTGGAGGGTTGGGGAGGAGGCAGGGGGGGGGGTGTTGGGGAGGGGGAAGGGTGGGGTGTTAATGTGGAGATTTTGGGTGTTAGTGAGTGAGGTGGGGTTGCGTCGGGGAGGAGGGGTGCGTCGGGAGGGGTTGGTGCGTGGGCATTGGGGTAGGGGTCGGGGTGGTGGTGTACGTGGGGGTGGGTGCATCGGGGAAGGGTGGGGTGCCGTCGGTGAGGGGCCAGGGGACTTATGTGAACCTTGAGTGACCGTTTCTGTGACTTTGTGGACCTTGGGGAACTTCTTGTGATCTGATGACCTCATGGGGACTTGTGGCCTTGTGTGACCTTGGTGACCTTCATGTGACTTGAGACCTTGTGTGCCTTTGTGACTGGTGACTTGGTGACTTTTGTGACCCCATGTGACCTTTGACCCCATGACCGTTGGTGACCCATGTGACCTTGTGACCCCATGTGACCTTGTGACCCCATGTGATCTTTGTGACCCCATGCGACCTTTGGACCCCCATGTGACCTGTGACCCATTGTAACCTTGTTGAACCCATGTGACCTTTGTGACAAATGTGACCTTGGTGACCACAGGGACCGTTGTGCCCCATGTGCCTTTTGACCTCTGTGAACCCATTAACCTTGGTGACCTCATGTCACTTGGTCCATTCACAAATTGGTGTTTGGTGCGGGTAGGGTCCTGGGGGTTAGGTAGGGTCCAAGATGGGATGCGAAGGGGAGAGGGTGGGGGTTGGGAGTCAGGGAGGGGGAACGGGGTGCAATCGGGGGAAGGGGCGTCGGGGAGGGGGGGCGGGGTGCTCGGGGGGACACGGGTGGGGTGGGGCGGGGGGTGGGGTGACCTCAGTGGCCCTTGGTGACCTCATGTGACCTTTGTGATCCATGGGACCTTTGTAACACTTCTCTCCAGTGATCGGTTCTCTTCATCATTTGCCAAACTTCATCACAAAGCAAGTGATCGCACAACCAGGCGACACTTGCGGTCCGAGAAACCGCCTTTGTTCGAAGTCAAGCACCCCCCCCCAATAAATCCGTGTTACGGGCCCTGCCTTTAGTGTCTGTTTTTCACAAAGATAGTAATAGAAGGGTTGATGTCCTCACACTAGCAATTTAGAGGCAAAATGGCATGTATGAATGGAAAAAAATATTGAGTATGGCTTAATATAGGATTGATTGGTGCTGCGTTTTACTCATCTGTTGTACTTTGCTTTGTAAAATAAACTAAAATTGACGTCATGATTTCTATTTACAACTACACAGGAACAACGGCAAAAGTCAGTGATGAAGACAATCACAATAACGTGATAGTTTTTTATGCTCTCATGATGGATACAACCACTCTGGATCGTCTTTATGTGAGGAAGAGAACATGTTTACGGAGGGGGGAACAGTTATCCTACTTGAATTGAGAGGAACACGTTTCCAATCTGGGATCAGGAACAGGTAAAACATTCCTGGGGAAGGGGGAATCAAGCTGTCCTGTGCCATCAAGGATTTCAAGAGTAATTCAAAATGATATGGGACTCAAATGAGGGTCTCAGAAGTGAATTTATAGAGGTTACACACATATTAAAAGGTGTTTTTAGAATAAGATTGGTGAATGAATTAGATCTTGTGCAGGTTGCGTGGAACTAAAATTCACCTAAAAAGGCCTTGCCTGTGGGCATATTGACCCAGTACAAGGGAGTGCCTTCTTCTGGTGAAAATTCATCATGTACTCATCACTTCATATTGATGAGATGTCATTAATTCTGACTCATCAAGATAGAAAAAAGTTAATAATAATAATAATGAGATTTACAGTGCCTTTTACACAAGGATACAAAGCGCTGTTGCCTATTATTACGCTGCTATCAGGAAAGTCACATGATCATTTCACTTATCTGGCCCGGTTAGATGGACCCCAAGCACACAATCCCCTTTATCAGCATTAGATTGGAATATTCCCCAAAAATTCCCTACCCCCTTTAGACAGGGACTCCCCCCCCCCAAAAAAATATACAAAATAAAATGTTTTAGGCACTATAAAATGTGCTTTTTCCGTGAGAATTTTGACCTATACTTTTTAGCCAGCTAAGCAAAATCCTTGTTTTTATTTACCATAAATTGATTGTAATCCTACTTGAACTATTATCAATAGACAAAGGCATAAATAAAAATTGTCTGGTTTACCTAAAGGTTCAAGAAAATGTTAAAAGAGTGTGGCTCTTGTGGGATTATAACCTGCTTTCAAACAAAACAAAGATCTTGTAGAGATTTTAGAGTGAATTCTGGTTGCCTCCCTGTTTGAATAATTTCTGGTGCCTTCACTGTTGCGAAATCTTCTGGTGCCTTCACTGTTTGAATAATATTGATTAATATTGGGGGAAATGGGTGGGGGTGACTCACTTTGGAGGAAAAACAAAAATCATGAAATCATGTAAATTTCGGAATTTTTCTAGGAAGGAAGTTGGGGACGCCACATGGCTCTGTTGAGGGACAAACATGGACAAATCTCTGATGAGGGGAGTGCCAATTTCCCCTACCCCTTTATCCCACTTCCACAAGCATGCCAGGGAGGACATAATGAAGAAACCAGAAACAATCAAGGCCAGGATGGTCGGTGTTCAAAGCCCCGATTACATTCTTATGGTATTCTACTTATGGAACATGGTAAGGATGAGACAACAGGACTGTTTGGAATTGAATTTTGCTTGACGACATGTATTTTTTGGCAATTGTGACATTATGAAATTATAAATTATTATGACAAGGAGCAGCCACTTTACCATCTTTTTACATTTTAATTTTCAATATAAAGAATGACTGGAAGTTGATTCTCAATGTAAGTTTAATGTAACGATGTGTTGATTATCGGGATAGCCGAAAATGTGGTGTGACTGAGGGGTTTCAAGTGTCTAAGGTAAATGGCATATAACTCTTGAACCAAATCGCCATTATTACACCAACTAAAAACTAATGAAAGATGGAATATTTTCCTGACGAAAGAATCAGTTTAACTACAGCTTTAGAAAATAATCTTTTTGATTTGATATTTTATGGGGGGGTTGAGGAGCAGACTGTAGTTATATATGTTGGTGTACTGGTCTCAAGAGTTTCTGCAATATTGCTTTCTTTCTTTTCCTTCCCAAACACATTACCCAATATCTAATTTTCAATTGCTCCACAAAGTTGTTTTAAATCCATTTTTGTTCTCATGAAGGGGGGTGGCTTGATTCTACTCGTTCTTGCAGCACTTGCCCTTACCCCCTCCTTCCACTTCGCCTTATTCACTGTACCTCCTCCTCAACCCAACCCTCCTTCACTTGGTTTTGTTTCTGTTCTTCTTTTGTCATCTCCCCGTCCTCTCGAACCCCCCATCCCTTTAACTCAAAGGCCCTTCTTAAAAATGCTTGTTAGCTGGCCTTTCCTCAGCAACATACCCATACCAACAAACCCCATTTCGCCTTTGGCCAACACGGATCCACCACTCTTTTCCAACCCAACTCTTCTGCCTCAGCCTCACTTTTCATCCTATCCATCAACTTCACAACACCACACATCGCTTTCACCATGGCTCTCTCTCTCTGTCCTTAAAATCGGGAGTTTCCGTAACCTGACCCCTCTGACACTTTTTTCTGACACACTTATGAATTTGAAACCCTTCACAAAATAAAACACAGATTTATTCTGTTAAGGTTTCCGAATTCATAAGTGTGTCAGAAAAAAGTGTGTCAGATGGGTCAGGTTACGGAAACGCCCCTCAAAATCCCCATCTCATTTTTGCTCAGACACAGTTTCTCACTCGCATACATCATCACCGATCTCACACAACTCTTGTACAACTCTTATTAGGCAAATAAAAAGTTCATCTCAGAGAGCTGTGGATAGCTTTTAAAATTCATGATTTGAACAATGCATTATAAGAAGGTTTTTTATTTGTTGTTATAAGTGTTTAGTTGTCTAAAATTTGGCTGCAAAATGGTCTGAAAAGTCATGCCTAAAATGCAATAAAAGTGTCATGCATATTGAACATGCTTCTCAGCTTTTAAAAAATGGCTATCATTTCACACACATCATATTTGTTCTTTATCTTGTCCTAACCATAGGGTGTTGGACGGAATCCTAGTACAGAAGTTACCTTCATGGCAAACAATAACGATGGTGGAGGCGGTGACTATCACACAACATACTGGGCTCAACCAACATTTGTGTCGACTCGCAAATACTACTGTCATTTCTCGTCAAGCAATTACGGAGAATTGGATTTTGCTCATGATAAGTTTCATGAGGTGAGTGTGTTAAAGGTCCATGGCCCGATCGCTAAAAGCCCCGTCCCCAGAAGCCCCAGATTTTACCGGAAGTGGTCAACTTTCTAGTATCGGAAGAAAGCTACTATTTTTCTCATTTACCCTCTAGCCAAAGACTGTTTGGTTTGGAAGTTATGAGCAAAAATGTGCCCCATTTTGGTCGACCAATATTAATTTTACACAGTATTCTATGGGGCTTACAAAATCACGTTTTTAGCTCCTGCAACAAAAAGGATTGAAATATCGGCGCAACGGCCAACAAGGCGTTGATAGTTCCACTCCTTAACAACCACAAAGTCAGTGGCGTACCGAGGCAGTCGATCCAGAGGAGGCAAAATTTCTTCATTGTCCCGGGGGGGGGGGCAAAATTTGTAAGTCATCCTGGTGATTTGCTCCAATTAAGTCTGGACTTGACGAAATGCGTGCATAGTGCACGAAAATCACTGAATTTAATTTTCCCCAAATTTAGGCTGAAATTGGTCAAAATTCCCTGAAGAATAGGAATGAAAATGAATATTTTGATCCATATCATCCCTCTTTTTCGAACCAGAGGGGTCGGTACACCACTGCAGGAAGTATGCACTCGTCAAAATATTTTTGTCCCCAAGTATAACAGCTGAACAACCAGTAAAATGTGAAGATTCCATCCAAATTCCCAAAGCAAGTGTTGGTGGTTGGCTAAGGCTTCACAGCAAATGTCATCTTCCACCTTTTGAGTTTGAGGGCTTAGGGTTTGAGGAGAAGAGACGTCCAATAAACTTGGAAGAGCAAGTGGAGGAGGAGAGTAGGAGGGTTGGGTTGAGGTGGAGTGCAGTAATTGGTAAGTGGGAAGGAGAGAGTACGCGCGATTGCTGCGATGTGTGAGGTGTGAATCCGCCACCCTTGTTCACAGTGACAAAACCGATTTAAAAAACCTTTGGATTTTACCTATACCTACTGACTACCCATTACTCTCCTCATGAGCACATGTATCTGATTTAATGTGCAAACATTATTCTTCTCCTCATGTGTTTGTTTCCTTCTTTCAAGAGAGCCTTGTAAAGACACTGTGCACTCCCATTTTTTTTTCAACAAGGTAACTCAAGATCTATACTTTGTCGTTGTCCAAAGTATGAAGTGATGACACATGCGTGACCCAGTGCCGCTTTCAGTTGCAGTTGCGCTTATGCTTTTGCCTACTTGTGCACTAAAGTGGTACAGTTTATCAGCCAGTCGCTGTCTTCATACTTCCGATCTGAGCAAGTATAGGTCAATGATGGAACATGGATTTTCATTCTCAGGCAGTCTCTGGGATGTGCAATAATGACATGCACTCATGATGAGAGCACCTTTTCTTGTTATGAAATTTATAACATTTATAACATTGTGTTCAAAGTAAGACGACTAATTTTTTGAAGAGAGAATAAAAATATTTCAATGAAAGAAAAAAAATAAAAAAATTAAAAAAATTTAAAAATAATAAGAATAAAACACTGGAGTGTACATTTTTGACCCCCACACCACATCATGATGCATGGAGCTTTGCGTTTATGGCATATCCTGGCAGGCAAGCATACGTTGTGTTCAAATCGTCTCTGTTGCTCAGTCCAGTAATCCAGCAGTGGGCGTACGGTAGTCCGCTCCCGAGGTGTAAAATTCCCAAGGCAGCCCTCCAGAGTAGGCAAATTCTTCAGTCGTCCTGATGAATTCTTACCTTGATGAAATCGGCATAGCAAATGCGACGAATGCCGGATTCCAACTTGAATTTTGCTCATTTAGTCTGAAATTGGTAAAATTCGACTGAAGAAGAGGAATGGAAAGGCATATTTTGGTCCATGGTCGTACGCCCCTGGGCCATTTCTAGCCAATGGGAAAACTTGCCCCATGTGCCCCCCGCCCCCCACCCGCCCCCCCCGCCACATGATAATCAATTAATCTACTGTCTCATCAATGCATATCAATGGAGCTCTTGAGTAACCATACAAAATAGACCTACATATTTTGTATAGGATCTTTAAAGGTATATTACAAGATCCTAGCCTTCATTTTGTGTCGCCTGCCCGAATGCAGGAAGACACATATGGATTACTTTGTCAATGTTGTTGTAGTCTGTGGTTGATAGTCTGTTGTTGTTGATCGGTCCTGTTGTGAAAAATGGTCAATCATTTTTGCCTAATAATTCTCATAACTTTGAATGGATTTAAAACAAACTTGGATCACAGGTGCAACATGGATCCCCCACTTTTTGATGAGGTCGAAAGGTCACATTCCCAAGGTCAAAGGTCATGTGAGGTCAAGTTGTAATTGGGCTGAAAATGTAAAATTGACCTCATTGAAAAGTTGAAGTCAATTGGAACCAAACTAGAATCATAATGTGCAACATGGCATACCCCACTTTTTGATGAGGTCAAGTCACATGCCAAGGTCAAAGTCAGGTGAGGGCAAGTTGTAAAATCGGCTGAAAATGTAATTGACCTCATTTGAAAGTTGCAAGTCGATTGAACCAAACTTGAATCATAGGTGCAACATGGGATCCCTCATTTACATGCGGTCCCAAAGGGTCGCATAACCAGGTCAAAGTCATGTGAAGTCAAGTGTAAAATAGGCTGAAAATGTCAAATGACCATCATTGAAAAGTTGAAGTGCTTGAAACTCAAACGTGAGATCATAGGTGCAACATGGGATCCCCCTCATTTACTAATGAGGTCAAAGTTCGCATACCAAGGTCAAGTCATGTGAGGTCAAGTTGTAAATAGGCGAAAAATGTAATTACCTCATTGAAAAGTTGAAGTCAATTGGAACCAAACTTGAATCATGGGGCAACATGGGATCCCGGTTCATTTGTTGATGAGTCAAAGGTCCACATATCAAGGTCAAAGGCATGTTAGGCCTATCATTCACTAACCGCGATGCGGCACACAAGCGGGTCCTAGGACCGATGTATTTTGGTTTATGTTCAGCTAGATATCCCCAAGAAAACTCAGGTTATTTCCAAAATTCAGTTGATTCTGACAGTGAGTTTTTTGATGTTATTCACAAATGTTTGTATCACGCTACCCATAGGCCCGGTGTAAATTTCTGTTTTACGTTGTGTATGGACAGAAAATACAAGTTACGAAGGTCTTCAAGGCAGATCAATTGCATGTAAGATTAGCACACATACTATACTTAGGCCAATGGTTCCGATGATATAAGAATCTCACAACTTTTGTGGGCCACCAAGCTATAGCTGGTAGGACCATTTAGCATCTGTTGTGCGTTGTAATGTGTGGATGATTGTGCGTAGGTTTGTGTCACTAGATTGTGTAGTTTTTTTTTAAAAATGACTCACTTGAAAAAGTTAATTCAATTGGAACCAAACTTGTGTCATAGTGCACCATGGGACCTCTCATATGTTATGAGGTCAAGGTCATGTGCCAAGTCAAAGTCATGTGAGGTCAAGGTTGAAAAATAGGCTAAAATGTCCAATTTGATCTACAAATTCGAAAGTTGAGTTCAAACTTGAGTCATAGGTGCAATATGGGATTCCTCATTTGTTGATGAGGTCAAAGTCACATGCCAAGGTAAAGGTCACATGTGAGGTCATTGTAAAATGGGCTGGGTGGCCCACAAGCTTCTATTCTTATGGAACATATGAGCACAAAAGAAGCCGAGAACACAAAATTCCTAGATTAGTGTTTAGTCGGAAAACCTGGTGTCTTGGTCACAAAATGGCCCGTTTCTTACCATTCTCATTGCCTTATAATTACTTCATCTTTCGTAATTAGCTAGTGAATAACTCATCAAATCAGCTGGTAGACCTTGGGGTTATAACTCACTACAGTTGACATAATTAATATCCCTGGGGGAACAATGAAATTTTCATCAAGAGAGGGGAAACATTCCCCTGGGCATAATAACGACTGCTCCCCTTACCTTTTTTAGATCAATCTGGGGAACAACACCAGGGAACTTTAATTGTGAAACAGGGTGGGCACCACATACACTGAATTGGTTACCAAGCTGTCTGGATTTCTAGGTCGGCAACCATTATTACCCGAATGGCTCCATGAGGGCGCTGTGCTGGGAGTTCAAGGTGAACAGATGCTAGGCTGGGGATTCTGGGAACACGCACGGTAAATGCTCCCAAATAAAGGTGCAACGAGAGATTTTGAGCACCCAGATAATTTGTCATAATATTGATTTCATATAGATTAGACACTCATAGAGGTTCTTCTTCCTTGTGATTTGCTACAGAAATGTCTTGAAAAGATTGAAAAAAGGTTGATTTTGGACTTGCTTATATTTCAATTTAAAACATAGGCTGAATTTCGTATTTCCTCCTATACGAAATTATAAATGTGACAAGTTTTGTACCAAAGAACATTTCTCAGCTTAATCCTTTCATATGGGGATATTTTTGATGGAAAGGCTTACATCAGTGCCAAAATTAGAGTTTTCCAGCATTTTTTAGGGACACCTGTTTATTTTGAAATCTCTCGTGCACCTTTAACTTCACTATAAAATGAAAAAACCTGGTCCCTCTTAAGGCTGACCTCAAGATTTTGAAATATACGTCTTTTGGTGTGTTTTTTAACATTAGTCATGTCTAAAGATAGTCACCTAAATGCTTAATTCCAAAGTTAAGAGATCAATTGGATTTTTCGTTTTCATGCAGTTAAATTTTTGCCATAATACAGTGCCATAGATTCCTGTAAAACAAAAATTTCCGGATCTGGAAATTTATAACAAAGTGTTTATTTCTATTGAAGACTTATTTGAGCTGTTATTTTCACACAGGATTAGTATGTGGACAAGCATTATGTAGGTCAAAAACAGGATTGTTTGAAAATTTAGTTCACCCTCATCAGGAAATCTTGAAGTCAGCCTTCAATTTAATTTGAAACATACAGTTTTGTTTGTAGACTGTGAAGTTTTGTCTTTAATTTAATGCACCCCAGTTTGTTTGAATCTTTATAAGTAATCTGTAAGTAATACACAAAAAGATTATATGTTGAAATCTCCAGGTCTGCATTCAACTTTTGAATATTTCTGAAGGGCTGTGATACCACTTTTTAATCAAGTGTTATATATTTATTTCTCATGTACTTAATCTTTTTATTTGAAATAGAAAAGAGGCATTCGAGTGAGTGGTATGTGGATTCAAGACTGGGCTGGGAGGATTACGACATCTTTTGGAAGACGACTCTTCTGGAATTGGGAATGGGATCCTGAACAATATCCAAATCTTGATGTAGAAATCAAGAATCTTAAAGAAAAAGGTATTTTATACTTTTATCGAGTGCGCGTGTGGTCCAGTGGATAGAGCATTCGGCTCGTGATACGAAGGTCGTGGGTTCGAGTCCCACTGTTGCCAACGCGTTGTGTCTTTGGGCAAGAAACTTTATCTCGATTGCCTCTCTCCACCCAGGTGCTAAATGGGGAGCTGGCTAGGGATATACCTTTTTTAATTCTTCTGACAATCAAACACTTGGTTATCTTTTTTACAGCAATCCAGGCATTTTTCATTTTTGACCCCTGTATTTTGAATTTTTCCCCCCTCCTTGCTTCCCCCACACTTTCAGGAGGGGCATCCCCGCTAAATTTTTTCTATAGGAAAAAGGGGGCACCCCCTAAATTTGTTCATTAACCTTCATAGAAGACAAATCCACTGAGAAATGATGCTGCTCTCCACGGTCACGGGAAATTGCTGCCCAAATGACCCAACTAATATGCTCAATATTTTGTCCCCGATGTTGTCTTTATCATGCCAGCCTGGACTTTTGTTAGCGAAGACCCTCTTTGATATACGTTCAGAGGCTCTATGCCTGCAGAGATCTCCTTTGTAATCAACCCACAAATCATCTTGGTTTTTCGGCCATTTCCTAAACGATAATCCTAAGACAACCTGATTACAGTTGTTAGTAATATGTCATTATAACATTGCAACTTACGTTAACTTTTTAACTATATGTAACAGTCAGTTCCGAAAGTAATAGAATACAACACACTCCCCATAACTTAAGTTACGTTTTTAGATATTCAAATATAAATAAAAACCTTTCATATAACAAGAGTATCACCACATGCTTTATTTTATGGAAACCTACTTACCCACTTTAAAGGCAATGCTATAGGTTAATTTGACATATCTGAAATTGACACTTTTCGAAAACATGTTATAAAATTATCCCTTGAACTTTCATTTATTGCAGATTGTTTAATAAATCTTAATCATCTGAGAAAAACACATCGCCAATCAGAGATGAAAAATTTACACTTACGTGACATGAGTATGAAACTTGCGTTACATATTATACCCTCCATTATGTTTATATTGTCCCTGCAAAATCTTATCAAGTGACATGTTTGTCGTTTTGACCCGAGCTACCAATGTAAAGATTATCATTACATTCCTGAAAATAAAATTTCCACTTGATTAAGCAGTTGAAAACAATATTTACCTTTAAAGGGCAGAATCGTGGATATCTTTCAGCAGATTTCGAAAACGTTTCACTTAAAATCAGCTATTATCGAGCTTCTCATCTTGTCAAGGAGCTCCAACGCATGGTGGCGCTTCATAGTTTTCGACCCAGCGACAGCAGAGGGTAGTCAGACGCTAAAGGTTTTGATTTAGCAACTGTTTTTAAATAAGTGGTAACATATGTTTTTCTATCTTGTATGTTTCATTTTTAGTCCCCTGCATCCAAGTTAATATTTAGAACTGAACAAAATGAAATTATTATAATGAAGGTCCTTTGGGGTAATAGCTGCTTAGAAATCGTAACTGTTAAAAGCTACTCCTACCTTTAGTTAGGTGTTTTGAAGTAGCATATGTCATATTTCTTAACCATACCATGTTTTGGGGCTGTAAATTAATCGTGACGCCCTTGCCGATTTCATACACATAACCTGATGCAGTTAAGACCTCTCCTGTCGTATGACGACTAACAAGAAATATATATTTAAGTAAATTATGCTAATTTTCTTGTCTGTAACAACGCGGAATCATCATGAACACTGTACGTGGTAACGTAGGTTTCACTTATGTGTGCGACAAACTAAATCATTATTTTTATGAGGCCAAAGTTAATCAATATATTCAATTTTTGCCTATTTCCAATACATTATGGACTATAGTTTTCATTGATAATATATGCTTCAAATTAATTTGCGTCTGAACAGGAAACAATGACATAAATGAAACTATTTTTATTTGCGACAAGGTGGTGTTTTGACTAGAACTCTGTAATACAACTTTCTTGGTTGGAAATATACAATTACTTAAGAATCCAAAAATGTTATATATTTTTTACTTTTTATGTAAATATTTCACTTAAGAAAAGAAATTTTGATTTAAAGGTATGAGTTTTAGTGAAAACGTGAACTAATTCATGCGACGCGTTTTTCCAACTTGCGCCGATTTAATGGTTTTGACTTGTTTGTCTTAATTTTTTTTAAAGTAAGAGCTTCGCAATTTTGATTAGTATAGCCATGCAGGCAAAGGTTCAGCATTTAATTTGTGGTTGAGTTCCTGTGCACTCAATTCCCTATCAGTCCATTATGTTTTGGCAGTCCTCTTATGTTGGCCCCCATAATCTGCCACCTTTCTTACAGTTTATCTGATTGGCTTATTACACCATTAATCTGAGTAACCAATCAAAATCCTCTATGTCCACTTGCACCTCTTAAAAGACACGATCAGTGAATTGAAAATATTTGAAATTTTGCAAGGAATAGCTTCAAAGTGAAGGATAAGTCTTTATGATTCTCATAAGTTACCTTTTCCACCTGTAAATTGACCGAAAGGAAGAAAAAGTGCAGTGTTCCCTGATACAGATTCCCATTCAATTAACGTGTTGTAGTAAGGTCCGAACAGGCAGTAATTACTAAAATTTCCGTTCCGCCTTATTAGGTTGCTTCTGTCTATCATTTGCATGGTATTTAGGTACCATGTCCTTGTTACATACATGCGCAAAAATCTGATTTTGATGATTTTTTCGATTTTCTGATTAGCAAATCACTGATAGTTCTTTAAGCTGTTTCAATTCTTACCATGTCTATAATTGCTTAATTACATATTAACCCACTGAATAACCAGGGTAGTGCCATGGGCCATTTTTATGAAAATACATTGGGTATTGCAATTTGAACCATATTGGATGACAGTTTTTTTTACAATCCACCACTTACTGATTCACAAGTACTTAGGAGCTGCTGATACACACATATCACACAAATGTTTCCAAACAAATGTTGTTGATGGAAGTCAACAACGTAAAGATTAAGAGTTTTGACTAAGCCTTCGTCCTATATTCTATTACCTCTGTCTGCCCATTATTGAAACATGCCGCATTCTTATTGGTCAGTTTTGGCTGCCCATATATTCTGCAATAATGGGTCGCGATGCATTTTCTCATTCATTAGAACACGCTGTTTTCGGTAATATAATAAAATAAGGGTTTGCAATCATGTATGGGCTCATAACGTATCCTCGGCCAGAAAAACGTAAATAATGCGCTCGGCTGCGCCTCGCCCATTATTTTGTTTTTCCGACATCGGGACACCTTATGCCCAATGATACTGCATCACCCTTATATTCCTTAAATATGTGATTTGGAAAAGTGTCGGATGTTGTACTTCATCAGTTTTGAGACTGCCTGCACATACTGGCTTTGTGTCTTTTTGTTTGAGCCACCGGGAAACAGACAGTGGGCAGTAAATAAGTGGTTGGTACATTTTGTGAACCCACTTCGCCTGACCCGACTCAAAATTTCAGCCTTTTAAGGAAATAAAGTGCATGTGATTCCTGTAGTCCCTAAAGGCTGCAAATTTGGTTGGGTCAGGCAAAGTGCGGGGTCACACAATGTACCCAACCCAAATGAAATGTGCATCAATTCATTGCAGGGCCACATGGCACAAGATTTATTAGGGAAGGGTGGGACTTCCAAAAATTGACGTTTTGGTAAAAAGTGATCAACTCCACCCCCCCCCCCCCACCAACAAAAACAGCGGTCCTTTTAGGACTTTGGAACATCGCACTCACCAAAAGTGATTTTCTTGTACAATTTGCTCTAAATATTGGACCTTTTTATGAAAAAAAAATCAGCAAAAGTGGACCTTTTGCCCATGGGGTGGAATTGAATAGAGGGGAACCCCACACCTGTTAGCTGCATGTGCGGCAGTTCATATTATACAAAACACCAGTTGTAATGGGAAAAAAATCATTGCTGCCTTCCTGAAAACTCCTGGTGACTCCGCAAAGGACTCTAAAACGGCAGAAGGCAGTCAGTTTGAAAACTGAGACCAAGGCAACGCTGACATTAGTTCTTCCAATGCCAATGAATCGTGCTCCGCCCTTTTCCCAAAACGTGCGCATTTTAAATTTGGTGTCATCCCCCAAAAGGAAACTGCTGATATACCTTTTGTCGGATCTGCTGAAACTCTTTTGCAAAGAGCGCATGTCCCTATCAAAATTCGTGCGTGTTTGTTAAAGTTTGTTTAGCCTGTTTCAAAGTGCTCGTGCATGGACACCTTACCTCCAATGCCAACAATACAATGTCATAGCTGCACCATAGAGACTAGCTTGTGTGTCAGGTGGATTAAGGTCGTTTATACCAAGGGCAAAGTTCATTAGCCTTCAACTTGTGCAGAGAGTGAAGGAAAGGTGGATTTGCAAAAACAGACACTGCTAGTTAATTCAGACCACCTTGGTCTAAAAATAAATGTGATTTCTTAACACTTGAGGTGAGATTGTTTCATAATGCAGTTATGGTCCACTTTTGTATTCCCCCCCCCACCACACATGCGATCACAATTGACGCGTGTCCCCGAGAAATCTCCAATGTAGTAGAAAGCCAGTCTAAAATTTTGTATCGCTGTGTTAAAACTATATAGCCGATATTTTTCGTACAACGGTTCTTTTAGTCGATAATTTATTCCTCTAAATTACATTGTAAATGTGATACAAAAACACATTGAAGAAAGTTGTCATCGAGACAATTATTGGAAAGCCAATGCAGCCTCGGCCAATTCGCCACGCGCAAACTCAAGTATGGATTCCCATAAAAATCAGCTCCGTATCTGGCCGTATTGGATTCATCGCCACACCCAGGTTTGGTTGACCGGTTATTTTTCGTACCAAGTGTCATCAAGATTATTAAATTTCTCTTCATTGATGGCGGTAAGTAAGATCATATTAGCATATGACCCTGGGCAAAGTTGTTGTCACTTCAATTGAAAAACATTTCTTGACTCAAATTTAAACCCAGTTTATGCAAGTAGAGGGGATTGGCAACGCCTGCTGTGCATTGCATGGGGGAATGGAGTTAACTTGGTTCCTCGGTATGTCATGTGCTTATAGTTTAGCTCAGTCATATTGGCTATGTTGTACTGAAGCGTAATTGCCAAAACTTGGCCTTAATTTCTCCGACTAATGAGATTGTTAATGGTGTAACCTAGTTATTCACAGAAAGAAAGAAAGGTCGCGGGCTTTTACTTGTAGACTGTAACTGCATGAATGTACGCAATTTCATGGTTCTTAGCCGTTATTAATGAGACGTATAACTGCGTACAGCGCATATGCATCAACGCAATACGCATACGCACTGCTCTGGTCAATCGAAGGTGCATAATAACAACGGACTGATCGATTTGAAAAGCCAGGGTAGTTCGTTGGATAAAATATATCATAACTTTAGTAATATGTTACTAATATAGCTTCTTATTTTGAATAGAGTGTTAAAGAATGAGAATAAAGGTATTGTTCAGGCCTTTACATCTAGAAATTGTTGGAGCTCTGTTAATCACACTCCTATTTTTACCGAGGAGCATGATAAGGAGCTTGATTTTCAATTTCCAAGCCTTAAAACATACATTACAAAGAAGCAAGGAGCTCAAAAAATAACACTCCTGACAGTTTAGAAGGAGCTCTTCGAGGAGCTCCGGAGCTATTGCTCTCCTCAAAAATGAAGGCCTGATTGTTTTTAGCCTCTGACGTGTATCTATCATGTCATATCACACAGGCAACAGCACTATTTTGGCGTAAAACAACTCGGCTGCGCCTCATTGTTCTACTGAAAATAATGCTGTCGCCCGTGTGATATGACACGACAGATACACAGCAGAGGCTAAAAACAATACCTATATTCTCTAATTCTCCCATTTCCGATATAAACATTGCTGGATTCCTTATGCCCTATAACCTTGATTTTGGCCTGCTCTTTTATCCATAGGCGTCTACGTAACAGCATACATCAATCCTAACTTGAACAAGGAGGGCGACCTCTACAAGAGGCAGACAGTAGGGGTTACTTTGTTAAAAACACTACTGGCCACACGTACATTGTTGACTACGGTGAGTTTTATTGCGGCATCATAGACCTGACCAATCCCGACGCAGTCAACTGGTACAAAAATGAAGTGATACGCAAGAATATGATAGACTTAGGATTTGGAGGTTGGATGGCTGATTTTGGCGAGTACCTGCCTACAGATGGAGTGTTTTATAGTGGGGAATCAGGGGAAGTCTTGCATAACAAATGGCCTGCATTGTGGGCACAGGTATACAGGCTGTCCCAAAAAATGTTAACACCCAGGACACAGGCATTTTGTAAAATACTGAAGTACGCATGGGTCTTTGTTTGGTATGCTCTTAAGCTAACTAAATAAGCTTTTATTTGCCGTTTATTTCATGTCAATGTGATATGTAAAACAAAAGATATGCTTCGTCAAAAAGGAGAGTACAAATTCGGATTGGTCCGATTTGCAATAGTTAGATTTGTAAGATTGTGTGAAACATGATTTTATAACATACTCAAAATTGAGTTATTGATTGTGTTATTGACTTTTAATTGACCTTTTTAACTTTATTATTGTCATAAAGTGTGATAATTGTCTTTATGATCAGCAATACTTTGTATTTTTCAAATATTAATCAGTCAGTTCACGTTCATTAGCAGAGGTAGCCCTTAAATCGCTCTAAATTACACAGAATATTAAAGAAAACCAAATTAAACTAAACAATCAGACACTTCCTTATTGAATTCCCGGTCCCTCCCAAGAAAATCTAAGATTTTATAGGAAGAATAAACAACAAAAACACACAATCAAACAAAAAAGAAAGATAAACATCTGATAATAAGCCTACATGGACTAATGAAACAGGCAGAATTGGAAATAAAGACACCAGTGGCAGGCCATACAGATCCACGGACCAGAATGGTAAAAACTCAAGCCAACATTTCTCTTGTTAGAAGAGTAGTTGTGGTAGATTCAACGATGAACGTTTGGTAAAACACGGTCGCAGGAATCTCAAAGTCTTTCTTTAATTGTCTTTCTTTAATAAAACACTGCAAAATCTATTTGTTTTCTTTTTAAGATGGAAAGAAGATGTGCTATGAAGCCAAGTGTATTCATGTTGCATCATGCATTCCATGTTCTGAGGCAGAAATCGGACCAAGTTGCTTTTGCCCTCTCATAATTGATGAAGCATATCTTTTGTTTTACGTATCGGATTGGAATGAAATAAATGGCAAATTGAAGCTTGTTTTATTGGCTTTAAGGAGATACCAAACAAAGACCCATGCGTACTTTTCTTTTATCAAAATGACGTCGTTTCGCGTGTTAAATTTTTTTTGGGACAGCCTGTATAGTGTATTGTTTTCCAACAATTATCTTTTAGTTTTGACAAATTTACATATTATAAAAATGATTTTCAATAAACCAGCTTCAGCCTGTTAAAAAAATGGAACTAGCATGCATGCAGGTATAAGCCCAGGTGGTAATTTGGCATTCAGAAATATAATGTGGCACACACCCACACACATATATACGAACAACAGCTACATTGTGGGTATAAAACGCTGTGGGAGTATACATGGAGTAAAACACAACACTCAAAACATTTAAAATAACATCACAAGGATAAAAAATTTCCATTGTTTTGGGTGTGCAACCATACCCTCAGACATACTCTTTTTATGAGGAGAAATAAAGGGTAACCCCTTCCCTACCCCCTATAGAGGTCATTTTTGACCATTTTAGAGATTTTCATTAAAAATATGCAAAAATACTCCATAATGCATTATTTGTACGATCCCCCCTATGTAGCGTTTGCGCTTGGGCATACGCCCACTATGCCAGAAGTACATATATACAGTGTGGTGGTAAAAACCCGGGAATGTAGCTCTTCTACGCTCTCTCCACACACCACGGCACACCACCCCCCCACACACACAAAAATATGCAACATTTATAGCTTGAACCCTCCTTGGATCCATCAAAGGAACATCCATGGGGATGCTTGCTTGCTTGCTTGCTTTACTGTGAAGAACACATTTATGACAGGAAAATTAGATTTGTAATGTTTTAATGTTACAAATGAAGTCCACACTATTCAGCTTAAGTTGGGAGGGGAGCACAGCAGTCAACATGGTTTGCTAGGGGTGTGTGCCGGTACATTACACCGTTACTGCCAATTTAGGCCCCAGGGGAAACTTCTAGCCCTTCCCGGTGTATGTTGTTTGTAAGCCATCTATAGTTCATTAATGTCTTTCATTAGCGTTATTATACCCAGGATTTAGCTAGCAAATATTTTATGTCGTAGTTTATCAGTCGTAAAATTGCAGGGCATTGTCAAAAAGGCAGAGTTGGTGCTCCTGGTTTTATTTTTAGTGAATAAAGTGTTGTTTTTAGCCCTTTTGTGTATAATCTATTATATCACACAGGTGACATCATATTTAAAGCAGAACAACAGCTGAGTTATTTTATTTTAGGCTTAAATAGTGCTGTTGCCCATGTGATATGACACACTAGATACATGACAGATGCTAAAAACATTCGCTTATTCTCATCTTATATCCATTTCATTTAAGATAAGACGCTATTTGAACAATTTTATACTAAAATTATTATAGATGTTATCCAAGGACTTGACCCAGCTTTTCACATCGATCAGGTCGTGTACTATCCCCTTTGATTGGTCTAGCAGTGTGTTGACGCGACATGTTGTACCATGTGAGATTGTCTCATATCACACAGATAGCAACCAATGAAATTGCATAAACAATCTCAAGTGTTTAAAAATAAAATCACTTTTTGCCAGAAAGATGTTAGAAGTTTTTATAAGAGAGATTTTGTCATTTCCTGTACAAAAAGGAAAATCTTGACAAGAGAGAAATTATGGACAATTTAAAGGTGCGTGTTCCGATTGTCTTTGGGATCCTCTTGATTTACCCGGAAGTAGTATCGATTTTGATTTCAGATGAAAGGCCATATTTTTCTAATTGCTATCCTGAAATTTGAGCACTCAAATCTATTTCATTCCCAAGATATAAACAAAAAACCACTGTTTTAATGGTTAACCATCAATATTAGCACAGTATTGAATAGGGCTTTGCAATATGCATTATTGCTTCTACCATAAAAACTGCAAGTTTGTTTTCCACGGTACGTGATGGGGCGCATGTGTAAGTGCCAGTCTCTAATGATTTGTTTTACCTCAATACAGGTCAATGAAGAAGCAGTCCAAGAAGCCGGTAAACTTGGAGAAATCATCTTCTGGATGCGTGCTGGGTACACAGGATCACAGCGCTACAGCACCATCACATGGGCTGGAGATCAGTTTGTTGATTGGTCGCTTGATGATGGCCTTGCATCCGTTATCCCAGCTGCACTCTCATTGGGTATGAGTGGATATGGACTGCACCACTTCGATACAGGGGGTTACACGTCACTTTTTGGAATTACACGCACTGAGGAACTGCTGTTACGATATGCAGAATTCGCAGCTTTCACACCTATGATGCGAACGCACGAAGGGAACCGACCTAGTGACAACTGGCAATTTTACTCCTCAGACCAGACAATGTACGAGTTTGCCCGACACACTAAAATATTTCATTTATTGAGCAACTATACCAAAGCATTAGTGAAAGAAAACAATCAGCTGGGAATTCCTGTCCAAAGACCTCTTTTTATGCATTATGAATCGGATTCCAAATGTTATGACATCAAGTACCAGTATCTTTATGGAACTGAGCTATTAGTAGCACCTGTCTATGCAGAAGGCAAAGATACTTGGGAAGTATATCTTCCAGGAACCGAACAGGTATTTTTTTTTCCACAGAGCACATTCAGTGCACTGTGCATTTATTATCATATGATCTCATATTGACATGCATAACGTTACATAACTGTTGCATACAATATATAATATATAAGAGAATGAACCAATAGTGACAAGAAAACAATCTGATGTTACACAGACATATCTAATTGCTAAAGAAATTAAAACTGGGTAATGATAATGGCTCATTATTATCCCAAACATCAATCATTAATTTAAACCAGACTTGTTTTCCTAATGTACTTGATCCATACATTCTTATTTAAAAATTCATATATCAAGAGGCTAAACATTTAACCTTGATCTAATAGCACTAGAGACTGGGAAATATTCCAAATGGATAGGATATGTACTCAAAAAACCTACACATTTCCAACTTTTCTTACAACTTACCTCACATGATCTTTGACCTCATCAACAAATGATGGATCCCATGTTGCGCCCATGAATTAAGTTTAGTCCAAACTTCAACTTTTCAAGAGGTCAATTTGTATTTCCAGCTTTTCTTACGACTTTACCTCACATGACCTTTGACCTCAACATGTGACCTTTGACCTCATCAACAAATGAGGGATCCCATGTTGCACCCATGTCGCAAATTTGGTCCCAATTGAACTTCAACTTTTCAAAAAAACATTTCTTACATCTTCAGGGAAGCTTACAACCCGACCTCACATGACCCCCGACCTCGGCATGCGACCTCCGACCCCACCAAGTAGTGAGGGATCCCACGTTGCACCTATGACCCAAACCTGGCTCCAACCAAACATAAACTTTTTCAAAATGAGGTCAATTTCACATTGTCAGCCCATTTTACAACTTGACCTCTGACCTTAGCATGTGACCTTTGATCTCATCAACAAAAGGGGATGCCATACTGCACCCGCGACATATAAGTTCGGTTTAAATCCGTCAAAGTGTGAAAATATTAGAGGCAAATATTAACCCCTTTTTCACAACAGACAATCATTACAGCGGACAAAGCGGTCCCCATGAGTCCTTCTGCCTCAGGGCAGGCGACACAGAAAAACCCATGAATAATATTGGTTATTTTACTTGTAGAACTAACATGTTAGAATACTATTGTTAATTTTCTCCATAATGCATTGTTAGAAATGTTCAGATTTCTTCACATTGAGGGCTCACTTCATCAGGATTCACATCAGGTTTTCTATGCAGTTTGACGAAAGAGCGCAATGTTTTGGCATAACATCGCTATTTCTTAATCTAGAATAATGATCATCCTGTTATAATTACAAATTAACTTTTCTTGTCAAAGGCTAAGCCCTAGTGAAGAATACAATTTTGTAATTAATATTTGGTCAAATTTCTAAATTTTCTGAATGTCCCTAGCATTGTCAATGTCATGATATGCATGTATGCATGTATGCCTGCATTGTAATGACTTTTAATTACTTTTTTTCTGTTAAAGAGACATGATGTCTGGGAAATTTTCAGGAAAATGTGGCTCCAATTTTTTGCCTATTTAGAATGCTTATATGGATGTATAACCATACCTGAAGTGAATAAGCCAAAAAACATAAGATTTGGTCTTTTGCAACAGAAAATCCAAACATGCTTCTATGTAGAGCTGATCAGGACAACAGACAAGTTCAGGCGGTGGCGGCCAAGCTTCATTCATAGCGCAAAACTGCCGAACGAGTCATTGGACGAGCCTGAAACAGTGACCGGAATTTGAAGTCACTGTACGCGTTTATAAATAGATCAGTGAGTGGCGAGTGGGAATTCCCGTACGGAGCCGTGACCGATCTAGATTGCCTTGCTTAAGTCGGTGGTGCATAATTGTGCTGCAAAACTATCATCAAATCGTTTTTAAAGACCGGACATGAGAGGATTGCTACATGCAGGTCAACGAATCATATTCCGGTGGTGCATAGGCTACCTGGTTCCAGGCCTGGTACATCGTCCGCAGCTATAAATAGCGGTGACCCTGCGATTGAACATGAGGTCAAACAAGCCTCGTTCAAAATGGATCGCTCCGTTTCTACCGTTATTCATACAAAAAAATACTTACACTGGAGTTGATTCTTCAACTCCAACGGATTTTAAGTGGAAAAATATTGATAATAAACATATTTTCGACTTTAGAATATTTGTCAAGTTTTCGTGATTACGTGCTAAACCTATGGGAACTGCAAAAACGACGCTATCTTGGCCGGCCCCCCCTGAGACAAGTTCAAAACTTGGATGTTGTGTCGTCTGCAAGAGGATACATGGGGATTGCTTTGATAGTATGTGTGTCTGTGTATCTGTGTGTGTGTGTGTGGGTGTCTGTGCTAACCTAAATATAATTGCCCACTGTTTCCACATACATGCACACATTTTCATGCCACTTGCCTGTAATGGTCCTTGGGTAGTTACCCATCTCACAAGTGGGGCAAAGGTCATCTACATGTCATTAGAGGTCATTAGAGGTCATAGCCCCAAAATGGTCAGAATTATAAAATTGCTTGGTGTATCCACATATGTTGATTAATTTGCATGACACTAATATAGATACAATAGTCCTTGGGTAGTGTCCCACATGTTGGTGACCTCATGTGACCTTGGCAACCTCATGTGACCTTAGTGGCCCCCAAAAGGTCAGAATTATAAAATTGCTTTGTGATTCCACGTATGTCATTTTGATTTGTATGACAATTACATACAATGGCCCTTGGGTAGTGCCCCATATGATGGTGACCTCATGTGCTCATGGTCCCCATTCACAAACTGTGATGGCAGGTGACACATGCGTTCCGTGAACACTGTATTTTGGGTTTTCTTTTCTACTTGTTTGTCAAAATACAATTCTCAGTAGATGTTCTGCAATTAACCAAGTGTAAATTTAGAGAAATTTGTAATATCCTTGCACTCCTTCAAGGAAATCAATGATACTAAAATGCATTAGAGTGAAAGTGATCCAATTATGTCAATAGATAATTTTCAAAGATCTCATTATATGAAAAATTATTGCCTCTAAATCAAATTGCTTGATGAAAACAATTTATAAAAAGACATGAGGACATATCTCCAGAGAGAAGCGCCCTCAAAGTGGAAAGAATAAAGCGAATACGCCGTCTGTAGTATTAAAGATGGACGATTTAGTATTCTAGTGCACAACAGAAATTCCCAAAGCATGGTTTCCTACTGGGGACGATTGCGATAGCAGGCCAGTTCAAAAACAAGGTTTTGCGGTTTTCTTTGTGCTTATTTGTCCAATAACCTTTGAAACGTTCTTGGTAGGTGGTCCACAACTATCCAGTGCAATTGAGAGACAATTTGTTATCCTCAAAAAAATCATCTTCTTTCACTTTACACTGTTCAACTGTGGATAATGGGATCAGGGGCAGGTATCCCCCAAAAACCTTCAAGGGTTCTAGGTTGTTCTCTTTGCCATCTTCCAACGCAATGAACTTCCTCCCCAGCAAAACTTTCTCCTTTGAACCCCAGACGACCAAACAAAAAAAACATATACTAGTCATGTACAGGTCATCTAGATTCAGTGATGTTGGGCATGAACAGATCACATACGTTTAATTTGAAGGTCACGTCGGATCCATTTTCAGTTGATTGGAATATATTTTGAAAAATTTTCTCCCAAAACGCTAAAGGAGTGGGCCAAGATCTGCAACAAAGCTGTTTGAGAGTCTCATTTATTATGACAAAACGAGCATAAAACAAAACAATATCAACGGCGACACACTCCTTGACAAACCTGATTGGTGTATTTATACCGGATCTACATCCTGTGTAAATTTGATGAAATTTCATTGTGGGCAAATATTTGTTTTTTTAATTTCATAAATTAAAATCTAAGTTTTACACATTTTCTATGGGAAAAATACTTTATGAGGGCGATATAAACATACAAATTATGAACTTTGTAGGCCTATTGGCCCAGATTCCCATAATGGATTTTTCTGACTTTTTGCCGGTTGGTAATAGCTCTTGCATGTCAATCCCTACTTATATCAGTTGTCAAATCGTGTCGTCATGTTTAAACTTGCTCTAAAAAATAAAAGAGACAATTTGCATGGGTCCAAAAGCTGTGGCAATAAGAAATAGGCACATCGCTCAGAGCAAGACCAGGAAAAACTTTTTTTTATGGCATGTCCGCATTTTTTGGTTTTTTAAAAGTATAATACTAAGCGAACACCCACTGTATAGGTTGTTTATCAAAACTTACCAACAAATACAACTTTAGATTACCATTATTTCTTAATTCCCAGGACATGGGGTTTTCATGTGGGATGACAACCAAAAGTTTACTGGAGGAGCTGGTAGAAGTAGATGCTCCAGTAGGAAAAATACCGTTCTCTACAAGGATGGCTCAGAATGGACGGATGTCTTCCAGCAAATAGCAGCAGGTATGCGATTAGTGAAAATGAATGTCGTACCTAACAGACGAGGGGGCTGAAGTCCTCGGGCACCATATTATAGTAGATTCAAATTAAGTGAGACTCCTGCATATTTCCATGAGGCGGTGCGTGTTTGATGTGAAGGTTCATCCTCGGCATGTACAGAATAGGACCTTTGGTGCCTTTACAAAACATATTGTGCCAATCGGCTATGGAAAACTGACTGAATTCAATTCTTACATGGTCTGTTAATGATGAAAGAACTAATGCCTTGGTTGGAGGGATGTCAAAGAACTCCTAATTGCTTGCGCTAATCTCTTGCAAAGTTGGATGGCCAAATAAAAACAAACTTAGTTGCGTTATGCGTGTGCTATGATATAAGAATGCATAGTTTTTGCGTGGTTCAAATGCAGCTATGTTCAAATAACAATGTTTTTTTTTAATTTAAATAATTGTGATTGTTTTGATCCTGATACTCAATTGAAACACCTGGTGAATCTTGAAGTTAGGAATTAAGTAAACAAATATGAAATCTTCATTGCGATGTTTAATTAAAATAATGGATGGTGTTTCATCCTGATACCTTAATTGAACCACCTGGTTGAATCGTAGGACTAGTAGAAGTAAGTAAAAATATTGAAATCTTCCTGCGATGTGACTTAAATAATGGCTGGTGTTTTATCTGCTACTCAATTGAAACACCTGTTGACAGCTGTGAAAAGCTAGGAAGGTGAGTAAAAAATATGAAATCTTCAGTTGCGATGTTTAATGAAATAAATGCTGTTTTCATCCTGATACTCAATTGAAACACCGGGTGAATTTAGAAAGTAGGAATTGACGTAAAAAATAGGAAATTCTTCATTGCTATGTTTAAGAAATAATGGATGGTGTTTTCATCCTGATACTCCAATTGAAAACCCACCCTGGTTGAATCGGTAGAAGCTAGGAATTAAGGAAAAAATATGAAATCTTCATGTTGCTATGTTTAATAATAATGGCTGGTGTTTTTTATCCTGATACTCAAGTGAAACACAATGGTTGAATCTTTGAAAGTATGAATGAGTAAAAAATATGAAATCTCATTGCTATGTTTAATTAAATAATGGATGGTGTTTTCATCCTGATAACTCATTGAAAAAACTGGTGGAAATCTTAGAAGTAGGAATTGATGTAAAAAATATGAAATCTTATTGCTATGTTTAATTAAATAATGGCTGGTGTTTTCATCCGATATCAATGAAACACCTGGTTCGTGAATCTTTGAAGTAGGAATGAGTAAAAAATCTGAAATCTTCATTGCTAGTTTATTAAAATAATGCTGGTGTTTTCATCCTGATAATTCAACTGAAACACCTGGTTGAATCTTTGAAGTAGGAATTAGTAAAAAAAAAAATGCAAATCGTAAGGGCTAGTTTAATTTACTTGTTGATGTTTTCATCCTGGTACTTCATTGAAACACCTGGTTGAATCTTAGAAGTAGGAATTGAGTAAAATATGAAATCTTCATTGCGATGTTTAATTAAATAATGGCTGATGATTTCACTCTGATTAATCAATTGAAACACTGGTTGAATCTTTGAAAGTAGGGAATTGAATAAATACATCTTCATACAAGCATAGCTATATTAGTATACATTGATATGGGTACTATAAACTTTTTTACTGTGGCCATTAAAATACGTCCACTTACCTCTCACAGTGAATGGACAGACCTAAAACTTTTAATGAGGTCTCACTCAATTTGGAATCTACTATAATGAGTCAGGGGCTGTCATTAATAATGCAAAGTATTATTGTTTTATTCATCAACACGCAATGATCATGTTTAGTCTGCATACATACACAGTGATTTTATTAGAAACACTTTCTTTATTTCCTCTGGTTTATGTTCCTATCTTTCACAACTTCATCCCTAACTCCTTGTAAACCAGGAGTCGCGCAATTAAACTGTCACACTCTGTCATACATTTAGAGGTTTTTTTATGTTGACAAATATGCACATATGAGATTTGAAACTGTGGCTCATTTTGCACATAGGTTTTGATTTCAAAGGGCACATCCACATATATATGAAGTTTTACAGCCAAGAAAGTGAACCCGCAGCTGTTTGACCCCATGCAAATTGTCTCTTATTTTTAGAACAATTTTGAGCTGTAGTGACACAATTTTGACAACTGATATAAGTAGAGACATGCAAGAGCTATTACCTGTAAAAATCAGGAAAATCTGTTGCAGGAATCATGCCTTAGAGGTCTACATAGATCTCATGATTTGCATGTTATAGCGCCCTCTATATGCCCATTCTCCAGAAAACCCATGTAAAATTAGATTTTGAGAAATTCATATTTGCCCCTAATGAAATTTGGTAAAATATGCACAGAATGTAGCTAGTGGAATAAATTAGTTATCAAAACTGTGTCGCCATTGATATTGTTTGTTTTATTTTGGTTTTGTCATAACAAATGAGACTTTCAAACAGCTGTGAACCAGACTATAGTCAGGGACAAAATAAGGCGACCAATTGCGCGTCTGACGTAATTTGACGGTGCACAACAAATGTCGGCCGTGAAGAATCTGTGAACTTTTAAAGCTTATTCAAACACAAAGTTTACTTAACGTGAATTATTGTATCTGTGTGCGTAAAAATGTGACTCAAATAGGGCATGTTTTGACATTTTAAATCATATTTTGTTCGAACATGCCCCACCCATATTACACATTCAAAGCCAATCACAGTGTGCGCCACCCTGATTGACAAACCTTGACATACGCGCAGTTGGTCGGCTAATTCTGTCCATGACTATAGTGCAATGTAGCAGTGGCATAATAACTAGCTTTTTTTGCAGGGGCAAGATTCCCCACTTCGGGGAAGCTTCCCCCTGGTTACACCACTTCAATGTAGGGACAGATTACTATTTGCATCCTCTCCCCTCTGCAAAATGCAGATGCAAGGAAATGGGAACAAAATAAAGCAAGGAATAAAATATGCCTGTATCCCTTTAAAAGGGTTTTAATCTATCCATTTCAGCTAATTTACGGAATTTTGTATTTTGCTGGAAACATGCCTGTATCCCTTTAAAAGGGATACAGGTATGTTTCCAGCAAAATACAAAATTCCGCAAATTAGCTGAAATGGATAGATTAAAACTTGCGTTGAGCACTCAAAACTTATGGAATGTCCTTCCTGCTCATGTAGCATCAAACCAGGACTTACAGAGCTTTAAAAGCGAGGTTAATCGCTATCTTGGCACCAATCTGTCAGCGTTACTAATTAGATAACCGTTGTTAATGCCTTGATTAGCCTTCACATTAAAAAAAGTTCATGCCAAGGAATAATCTTATTATGGCCACCTAGAAGGGTCCTAGTTTCACGTCAAAGTCACTTGGTCATACTCGAGCCATTTGCCTTCATTCAGTCAAAGATCTTAGTTTTAATAGTAAATTTACATTTACTAGTAAATCAATAACCTTTAGGCAATAACATAAATAAGGACGTGTTTATGGACCTTAAAGGATTTATAAAGATTTCACACAATCCCGCACACATTGTGTATTTCTTGCATCTTATTTTGCAGCTTAAACCCCTGGATTAAATCAATCACCCTGAAGGAGTTTTATATTACAAAATTACTTGAGTTACACACAAAGAAACTGTTTAAGGCCTATTCATTTCAGGTGAAATTAGCACTCATAAAAGCAATACAAACATGCTATAGCTGCAAGTTTTTACAAAACAAGAGGGTGCCTATATGCAAATTGGTATCAATTAGCATGAATTGCCTCTCCCTTTAATTGTCACTTTAAAAGTGTTTTAAAGACGTTGAATTGGGTCAATTGGATGGCGCCCAATGGTGGAAAGAATCTTGGTAAAGATGTGGTCATTGCACAATAGCAATGGGGATAATTTAGATTTTGGGGACAAAGTTATACAAAATTCCTTCCAACGCAGTCGAAGTAATTACCATGAAACCTATTTTCAATACATCATTTTGGCTGTTTTTTTGGGCAGTTCCTACTGATGGAAAGCAACCAAGTTGGACCAGAACATGGATAGTCTTAACAGGGTTTAATGCAGCATCTTGACTGAGCTATAAGTTAAAGTTGGAGCTAAAGACTAGGCGATTGCACGGGAGGCTCAATAGGTTAACTAGATCAGACATGTCCTCCAGAACACCCAAGCGTGCAGAATACAAAAGAATCACCTTCTTAACTATCCTGACATTTGGAGTTCTTGGCTGCCTCCCCTGAGTTGGAGCTAAATTAATAGGGCATGGCACGGGAGGTCAATATGTTGACTTGCCGACCTATCCTCGGGACAAACCCAAGTGTGCAGAGAATACAAAAGAAATCACCTGCCGAAATATTGGAAATGTTCAGGTGAATCAGGTGTATGTATTATAATGGCTTTGCATGCTTGGATGATCTAAAGGGCCAACAGAAGTTCTGTTTTAAGACCTTTAAGTATTTACATAAAAAAGTGCCAGGACTCCAAATTTGGTCATTATGATGGTCATTTATTTCTCTTAAAGCGACAATATGGCATAAAAAAATATTCAGACATAATGAAAGGACCCTTACTGAAATCCATTTCCACCAAGTTTGGAAAACAATTTGGATGTTTACATTCTGTAAAAACAGTAAAAACAGGAAGAGTTCCAGAGGGGAAGGTGTCAGTGTCCGTGGCAATTTCTGGAACACACATACAACCAAGGTGTTGACATCCCTGACAGAATTTACAGTGTTCTAGCATGTTTTTTTAAACAATTCAAAGCCTTCAGACCAGGATTCATGCGTGTACTTTATGCTTGTCGTACGATATTTATTGGCATGTGAAAGATGGATTAGCCGCAATTAACCACATATAATAGCAATGGTCTGTGAGCTGATGACAGCAATGTTTTTTCAAGTTTAGTAAATGCTGGTAGTAATTTAGCATCCTTTTCTCCAGAAATATGCCACGAACTGCCACCTCCCCCTCTGGAACTTTTCTGTGTTTACTGTTTTTACAAATGTAAACATCCAAATGGTTTTTCAAACTTGTGGAAGTGATTTCAGTAAGGGTCCTTTTCAATATGTCGGCATCTTATTTTTTAGCCATTATTTCGCTTTAATAAGACCAAACAAACAATTTCTCACATCAAGCTTGGCAAAAAAGCGATAAATTGAAAGACCTTATGCATCATGATTTGTGTGTGTGGTGGTCTGTATGTGTCAAAAACTTTTGGCATAACCTTTTGTTTATGTTTGTCCTAGCTTTTAGGGCAGTGATTGATCAGTTCATACTTACCACATAATCGAATGACCTATTTGGGACCGCTTCCCTATTTTAATTTTTTTTTCCTGTATGTCCGGCAAAAATTGGTCTCATTGTATATGGCTATTTGATACAAGTGACTTCACTTACCCTAGTCTTGTGGCAGTGAGACAAAATTTGTTTTTCTTCTTTGCTAATAAAACCAAAAATTGTCAATTTCAGTATTCCCAAATAGTGAAATTTGGATATAGCACAGAATTTTGTGTAAAATGGATGGTGTGATCTTAATTAAGAATATGGGGCATATGTTGAAAAAAAACAAGTTGTGTAAGAAGACCGCAGTGCATTTTGTTTGAAACTGTCTTTGACTGCATACTTTTTTTTTAAAAAAAGTAAAAAAAATATTTTTGTTTTAAAATTCATAAAAAATGAAAAAAGGTGGGTAAAAAAAGCCAATTTTTTTTTTTAAATCCTGCATTTCGCATTTGCATTTTTCACAATTTCTTCTGATACAGACTAGTTTTTTTTTGTTGCCTTACTCTGGAACTCTTGTTCCAACAATGTAATCAAGCCAAAGTCAGTGTATCACCTTGCTCTAGGACAGTATTATATAGGCCTACTGTACAAATTTAGACTGCCAAGATAACATTATCAACTATATCTTAGTCAATTGGACTCTTTCATTTTACAAGGCATAAGGTAAATGAAATGGTATTAGTTAAATTTGACCAAGAAATTTGAATTCCATATGTACCCTCCTTTTAAAATTCTACAGGAAAAACACAAAGTCTTTTATTTGTTGCCTACACACAGCAAACCTAACCGTACGGCCAGAATTACAAAAACCAGAAAAAATAAAGAGTTGTTAAAAGGAAAAACATGTAGAACTTTGAAGGGGCTATACGGAACTCTTGCCAGATTAACATTTTACCTATTATATTAATTGGACGAAGGTGAAAGATGGATTGTACTGGCTCGTTAAATGGGAAGCCTCTCTCTTTTCTTTCATCATGTTAGTCTGCATAATTCTGCCAGAAGTGGGTAGCAGATTACCCTGCTGTCATCTCAAGAAGCTTCTTAATACCTATCATTACCTGAATGTGCCTTAGACTTGGCATTATCACAATTTTAGGAGATTAGAAAATTTTTACCTGTAAAGTGTAAATATATATTTTCATTTATACAAATGTGAAGTTTAAATGTGAACGCACTGAACCATTTAAATTTTAAGTAAAATTAATGATACATACATGCTTGCCAGTGCAACTTGAAAGTGTTTATTATTTTCTTCAAACACTCTATTTTTAACATGAAACTGACACAATGAAGTTATTGACCATACAGTGCTCACTCGAGATCCCCTTCTGATAGTCAGTCCAACCTGTTCTATTTTCAAAACTCAATCAATTCTCCCCATCTGGCAACAACAATGTTGATTTACTCTAACTCTACAAATGATTAGTGAGTTTTTGGGAAAAATGCTCTTCATGGCACATACATTTTTTTAATATAAATCAATACATACTGGAAGTAATCTTAAACAGCTGTAAAAATGTAAGCAATTTCATGGCTGATGCCCGGGTTCAATTCGTTAATTGAACCCAAGGTAGTACGCCTGCGTATTGAAGTTATTTTTTAGGTTGAAGTGCTCGCGTCATACCACGTTTTGCTACTTTCGCATCGGCGCCTGCCAACGCTGGCCGTCTTGTTGTCTTATGATCGTTGCGATTCAGCGGAGTTTGTTTCGATTGGTTTCACTGGGTGATGGCAGTCCTTCTGTTGTATTTATCCGTAAAGTATCGCGAAATTGGGTTAAAGATGACCTTAAAGTGATATCGCTGTTTAAGAATGAGAATAAGGTATGATTTGGGGAACCGGTACTCTCTTACAAATTGAAACCACCAGCGACTACAACCATCTTTTGCGTGGAGAACTCGCCTCCAGCCCGTTTCCTTCCATTAAATATTGGATCGCCTGGGGTTTCAATTCGTCTCATCAAGAGAGTACCGGTTCCCAAAATCATCCTTTATTCTTCTAAATTGAAAAATATACAAAATATAGCACATCAAATGACCTTAAGATTTCAGGGTTTTTATGCATTTAAGACATAATGCCTAACTTTCCTGCAGAAGCAAGATGTGGAAAGTTAGGCATTTTGTCCTCATGCCCTATCTGCATAATCATGATCTAAAGGTTGTAAGTTATATGAAGCAAGTACATACATGACACAAAATTAATGAAAAAATGGTATGAATGTTACAACTATTAATTTTTTTACAATTGTATGTAACGATGAGTCCCTCCCTTAATGTGGATAGACCCTATAGTCCATTTTTCTTGTTTTATCCTCACTGGTAAAATCCCCAAAAATATGATGAAAAATTTTGAGGTTAAAATGGGTCCAGCCATTTGGTAGTAGACAAACATTAATTGTACACTATGGCCCATAGGACAGTGTACATGTGTTAATAAATGTGGTTTACCCAGGGTCACACACACACATTGGAGATGATTTTGTCATCACGTGAAAAGAAGGCCTAAAATTTCATGGGTAATGAAAAAAATGGTCTTTCTTTCTGATACCAAAATCTAAATTTGGATGAGTGAAGTTGGGGGAACAAGTGCATTGGGTCACCAACCTTATAAATGTTGACATTATTTATTTTTATAGCGCCTTTCAACAAGGTATCAAAGCGCTTACATTATTCTGCTGCCACTAGGCATATGTCAGCTGCCTTACAATGCCAGGTATACTTTTGTTTGTGGTTTGCTCAATGGATGAATATTCATAACAGCTACCCATTTTGCACTGGGTGGAGAGAGGCAAGCGAGGTAAAGTGCTTGCCCAAGTGCACAAATACCTATTGGCACCTCAGCAAAACGACTTCTTCAAACATCGTTAGATCATAATGAAAAGCGCGCTATATGCTTTAATATAATAACCTGGGTGGGGTTCATTTTATAGCTTTATACAAGCCAGAACTGTCCAAACGATTCGTCCTGGGCCAGATTCTCAACTTACATTTCATTCTATAATAATTTACTAGACACGTAGTACAATGTGTGTTTTGCATAATTATATCAAAGTCATATTAGCGAAAACGAGTCAGTGGTTTATAAGAACATGTCTTTATTGCTTTAAGTTGGGAATATGCACAAGGTAAAATTACACTTCACCAAAATTCCCATCCAGACATGTTCCATTATTACCGTTTTGCTAGTTCCGATATTCGTGTTGTTCATCCACTTAAAATGGCTACTCGGAACCTTGTGCCACTAGAGAATGTTTATTTGGCAGGGTTTCCACTGATAGTAATGCATGACACCCGAGCAGTAAGTAATTTGGTTGGAATAGATCACACCCCATGTATTATGCATGGTGTTGACGTCGTAAAATTAACAGTCGTGCCTCGATTTGTTGGGGGTTTCAGAATTCTTGACGTGGTTCGCAATGGAGCAGCGGTTCCCGGCGGCAAACCGACTCCTTTTAAATATTGTTGAGTGTCCGGTAAAAGTTTGTTCGTGCTCAGCGGGGCTCGAACCCAGGACCTTTCGGGTCACAATCAGTTTTGTATCCACTGGACCACATGTGCCTCATTTGGGGTCCAATTTTGGTGCTGATCTATTTCATCTGACATGCAAAATTTTACAATGTCTACATGATGATGCTCTTCATGGAACTTTTGGCAAGAAAAATTGAAGTTTTGTATCCCACTATATCAGTGGCATTACCCAGAATCGTCAAAGTGGGGGCATATGATTTTGTTTACCAAAAGAGGTAAACATCAGACATTGAACATGCATGTAGAACCTTGATATACGAAATTCCTACGGATGGGGTCATTATTACACCCAGGGGGAATGGAGGATTTGAGGGGGGAACCCGAAAAGATTTTGTAAGAGAGAGGGGAAAACGTGTGCTGAATTGAAAGGTTTCATCAACGAGAGACGAGGGGAAACATGAACTTTTAAATGGGGAAATCAGCATTTATCAAGGGGGGAGTGTGAATTTTTTAAACGGAAGCAAAGGGAAATTTTGGGAAAAAAAGTGAAAATTTTTGCTGAAAAAAAGTTGAAATCCTCATTCCCCCTGCATAAATAATGGACCGCCCCTAATACAAGTGTAATTATGACTACTGTCCATTCAATTAGCTTAGACCCTCGTTTTAAAGGTGGTTGTACCGATTTATGTGTATTGTGTGTTCTCTACTTGATATGAAAGCCTGGCACTTGCACATACACCCCATCAAGTACGTGGGGAAACACACTTGCGGTTTTGATGGGATACGCAATAATGCATGTTGCAAAGCCCTATTCAAATGACTGTGCTAATAAAGTGGTTAAACACTAAAACGGCGGTTTAGTTTGTTGCTATCTTGGGAATGAATGGATTCGAGGGCTCAAATTTCAGGACGACACTGAGAAAAATAACGGCCCTTGCATCTGATATCAAAATCGATACTACTTCCGGGTAAATCGGGGGTCCCAAAGACGATCGGGACCACGCCCCTTTAATTAATATTAGAGAAGGTATAGTGTGGGGAGAGCAAAAGCGTTTGAAAGGAAAAGTTGAGTACTATTCATCTAAATTACCCAACAAAGATGTGTTTGAAAGGTGCGTGGAAAGTATCTTCACACCCCAATTCATTCAATTCTGCGATTTTTGGCCACAATCTGAAGGAATCGAAACCAGCCGAATATTCGAAGGAGCATATAACTTTTTCAGGAATGTTCCATTAGTTTATAGATAGGTGTGTGTTTAAAATGTGAGTCGCCTTTCAGTAGACAAGTAGAAAAAATGTAATTGATTAGATATCATCAACAAGCTTGTAAAGTATAGAATAGCGTCGATTTAGTCTAGAGACTTGGAATGTAGTTCAATCATGCTGATCAACTTGTGTTAGTCATGGTGTGTTTATAGATGGTGTGACATCAATGTTCACAAATGCAACTTAGCACCAGGTCTACTGAGTGATCGAGGTGCAAAGGACATCACATAACAGCTACAGCACTATAAATGGGGTATTTATAATGATTGAGGCGATTTTAAAGCACAGCCCTAAGGTGCTCACGTCACGCATACCGCCGGACAGCGCTTTGTTTTGCCCGGCGGTGATGTCACATGGCACATCGGTCTAACAAAATCGTCGCTCTTCAAAACTTTCCAGGAATACAACACAATAAATCTTTGTATTACAATATTGTTCCTTTAAGGAAGATGACACCCAATGAGCAGGGAGCTGTCCGACAAAGGTCTTCTGGTCCGCCGACCGATCTTGATTGCAGGGGGGTATTGTTACATCGATAGTCGCTTCCTACCTCGTTATGTATATACCAAGACCGCCTCATACGTCATTTGTTCATGATGACCAGACAATGGAAGATCATTGTGCAACTTGAGGGGAAAGGGTCAAAATTTCAATTAGATTGTAGGTAAAATTCCATCCATATATTTTAAATTAAAAATCCTGTTGGTAATTTCGTGACACGACAAACTTGTCTTTACCGATTTTTCCCGACACACCTCTACACTTCTCTAATATTAATAAAAAAAACCGAGGGTCTAAGCTATTGAACGGACAGTACTCATAATTCTATCTACTCTGGAAAAAAAAAAATTGTTGGAAACTTAGAGAATGATTTTTGGAATTCCTTTTGCCTCCGCATTCCAAAGTTCATTTTGGGGTTGTTATCAGTAGTCCTACTTACTTCTCCTAACATTAACTGATGTTGAATGGGAAGAGTGGGATCGAGTGATTGATAACAGGGGCTTGTAGTTCTTAAATGTGAATTATAGATATCAAAATAATTTTTTTTGGGCTATAAAAGGTTTGCAATGCGAGATTTTTAAGCCACCCAAATATTGTGTCTAGTAGTAATTCATATTAGACTCGGGACACTTCAATAGTTTCTACCTTGCCCTTGGCTATAGGAAAATGTCTAACAGAGAGAAGACAAAGGGGATTCCTGATTTGCTCATATTCAATATAAAACACATAGGCTGAATTTATATGACTTCTAGACAAAATTAGAAAATTTCATTTTGTTTTGATTCAGTAAAATGTGTAGTTACAGGATACTGTGTATAAAGAAAATTCTTGTATCTGGGGAACAATTTTACAACCAAGTTGTGATTTTCTCTATGAGGACTTGATTTGAGCTTAGCTTTTTCACACAGTGATTAGTATATGAACAAGCATTATGTGTATGCAAAAAACATGTTTGAAAATTGAGCACACCCTACTTGGGAAATCTCTGAGTCAGCCTTTAAATCTAATAGCGATGTTGCAAATGGTGGTGAGTGTTCCAGCTACTTTTTCCAAGACTAGTTTTATGTATTTGAAACCAATTCTTGAAATGGAAATTATTTAGATAATTGAAAATACCAAACATGATTGTATTAACAAGCATCAGAAGCTGGGGGTTGTAGGGGTTGCTTCTACCGGTAATCTAAGGTTTACTTGTATCAATTTTTTAATTATCCATTAAAAATATAATCAATATGAACTAATGTGTGTGTTTGGATTTGATGACTATACACAGCAGAACAATACTTGGTAAAAAGTTTCATGTAATCTGTATACACCACAATTATGGGTGAGGGGGAATCGCATATGAAATGGATATGCATATGGGGATGTAAGGTTGGTGCTTCCAAACTCAAGGGCATTCAGTGACAGAGGACTCCAAAAGATAGGGGTCTTTGGGTGAGAGACAGCCAAAAGGCCCCAAATTAGGGTTTTTTCGAGCACCAAATTTGCAAAATTTTCCAAAAATAGCGTCTTTTTAGACAATTTTGCAAAAATGTCATCCAAAATAGGGGTCTTTGGGTGAATCTTTTCAAACTTTGACCAAAAATAAGGGTCTTTGGGTGACAGTGGTAAAATTGTCAACAAAATATGGGGCTTTAGGTGACATTTTCAAAGTATATGGGGTCTTTGGGTGACAGCAATTCTGAAAATTGGGGTCTTTCAGATACAAAATCTTTCTTTATGTGTATAAGTCTTTTCACAGACAGGCTCCATCATACCATACTCAGTGGTGTATCTTGGGGTGCTTTTTGGGGTGCACGCCCCCGGGGCTGCCCCGGGGTCTCCCTTAAAAAGCCAGGTCTGGGTACGTCGGTGTTACTGATGGTCTAAATTTGTATAATGTGTTGGATTGTAATTCTGATGGTACAAGACGAAGTCTACGGTCTTCTGATGTTACACGGCTCGTTACTCCTTATACCAAGCGTAGATTTGGCGACAGATCATTTAACGTAATTGGTCCTAGGCTGTGGAACAAGCTTCCTGTTAATATTAGATGGCTCCTGAAAACATACCTATTTCCTGATGTTTAAAATTTTGTTAAAGGGGCATTTCATGATCCACAGCCCCCCCGACTTACCTCAAAAAAGTTGAGATTTTTGTATCATCTGAACTGTTAGCCTTAGCAATTTGTCAGCACTGCCTTCTCTTGCTACAGAGTGAACCATATTTGCCGATTGATGCACTGTAACATAGGGCTCTGATAATCTTGGATTATCAAAGTGAAAATCTAAGTTTTTCATTTTGAAAATCTTGGATTTTCAAATTATTAGATATTGGGCATCAAAAATCTTTGATTATCAAATAGAAAAACTTGGATTTTCACTTTGATAATCCAAGATTTTCGAATTATTGGATATTGAGCGTCGAAAACTTGGATTATCAATTGAAAATCCAAGATTTTCAATGCCCAGTGTCCATTAATTCGAAACTTGGATTTACAAATAAAAAATCTTGGATTATCAACTGATAATCCAAGTTTTTCATTCTCATGTCAAAAATCTTGAATTTTCAATTGAAAGTTCAGGTTTTTCTTGAAAAGCTTGGATTATCAAATGAAAATCTTTGATTATCGACCAAAAACACCCCTGGATTTTGGTTGAAAATCCAAGATTTTTGAATTATTGGACATAGGTGAGAGCACATGACCAAAGCACAGATATATGGAGATATCTCTTCAATTTCATCTTCTGTGCCCAACGCGAGCAAAATTTGCTGGTTACTGCTCATGTGCGATGTCAAAGTAGGCTCTACGTCACATGTTAGGGAGAGGAGATAAGGTGAGGTAAGTGTTGGGGAGGGATATGGGGTTTTGGTGAGTGGGGGAGATGGATTTGAGAGAATGGTTATGGGAGAGAATGGGTGTTGGAAGGGGGTGTTGGAAGTGTTTGGGAGAAGGTGTTCTGTGTGGAGGACTACAACTAACCACCGGACCACCACTCACAACACCACCACCCCAACACTCCACCTGCCAATGCACACCCCACCCCAACAACCCACCTTCCCAACCTTCCCCCACCTCAACAAACTCCCATCTTCAATCTCCACAAACTCCATAATCCATTTCCACCAAACCCATCTCCCCTCTTACCAACACCCCATCTCCCCTTCCCAACACCCATTCTCCCCTTCCCAACACCACATCCCCCTTCCAAACACCCCATTTCCCCTTCAAAACACTGCACCATCCTTTTTCCCCTTTCCAAACACCCAATCTCCCCCTTCAGCACCCCATATCCCTTCCCAACACCCCATCCCTCCCTTTCAAAAAAACTCCATCTCCCACATCTTTTTGAAAGTCGTATTTATTATGAAAAAGGAGAATAAAACAAACAAATATCAATGGCGACACACTGTTGTGAACAACTAATTTGGAGTATTATTCACTAACTACAGCACTGTGTAAATTTGATGATATTTCATGCAGCAAACATATGATTTTACTCTAGTTTTACACATCTTTCTCTGGGAAGGAAATGAATATAGAGGGTGCTCTAACATACAAAATTATGACCTTTGTAGGCTATTATGGCAGATTCCCGCACTTGATTTTTCCGTTTTTTCCGGAAGATTACCAGTATAGCGCTTGCATATCCCTACTTATATCAGTTGTCAGAAATGTGTCGCACTGAATGATCTGAAATAAGAGACAATTTGAATGGGGTCAAATAGCTGTGCTGTCCCCCTTACCACCATTCCCATCTCCTTCCACCACTCATTACTCAAACCATATTTTTGCGTGTCTACATATTTCCATACCTGCCAACATTCCTTGTTTTATAGGAATCATCCCTGTTTTGAAGATGACAAATTGCAAAATAGGGATATCCTGATTTAGAAATTTCAAAAAATCTTGAAATTAATTGCCAGAAAAAGTCCTGAACTAGTGGGGCACTTGACGAGCTCTTCCTGCAGCTTGAAAAAACACCAAAACCAGTGACTTTAGGAGACTATGCCCTTGTGTACTTCACTTGAGGCCCTAAAGGGATCAGAAAGGTACCCCCACACATAAGGGCTTTTCGTGATTAGGTGTTCAGCACACATACATTTGATTTTTTTGGGATCCTCAATGTGGCAGGTCTGTCTTTCTTAAAAAATGAGGGTTAATAGAGCTATGAATTGAAAAAAAGTAATCTTCATGACACTATATGACCAAAAGGGGAAACGCCTTCTCCTCCTGCCAAAAGCATCCTTTACCTATAATATCAGGGCAGGGATGTAAGAGCCCTGAAGAGACAAGCCTGAAACGGCCTTAAAAGGTGAGTGAATGATGCTAAAAGGGCCTCCAAAACGGGCTGAAATAAATAAAATTGGCAGACAGTTGAGTACCTGATGGCCTCTGAATTCAGTCTATAGCCTGAAAACTTGCATCCCTACAAGGCAATCGTGTCACTTACCATGCATCAACTCTCTTTTGACATCAAAACTCGGGCATGCACCAAACCTGCAGAACCGTATTGTAAAAATTTACAATGTAATCCGTACAGTCAACCTTACAATAATTTTTTCACGCAGCTAACCTTATTCCATATTTATGTATATCAACACAATGTCTGCACTACTAAAGTTTGACATTTTATCAGCTCAACGTTCTATTAAAGTTCATATTTTGCTTAAAAAATTCCCATCCCACATCCCATCGCTTAGAAGGTCCGGAATCGCAGAGGTTGAATTTAAAAACAATAACCGGCCAATTAAAGAGATTAGGAAGTTTGGTGTAACCAATTGGCGGAAAGCGAGAAGCTGAATTTGTGTAAGAAATAACAAAATAAAACGGCTCCGCCGAAAAAACCCAAATTGTATACCTGTGTGGTGTTAGAAAGTAGTATTAATGGGTTGTAGTCTCTTCTTCAAATTTATTTCTTCGCTTTTGTATTTTGGAGTTAATGACATCCGTGTTCATGCGATGATGAACAGGCTGGTGTAAGCGACACTATAAACAGCATAGACACTTCTGATTGCGTTAAATAATAATTTGCATAGTAAATTGCCCTTTACATCAGCCGCTGCACAATTCACTCCTCCTCTGTTGTGAATTTACTGCCGTACAGGCAGCACGCAGGAAGTCTATCTCGTAATCATTGCAATGAATGACTGGTCAACTTTCTAATTTGAAAGTTTTTGTTTGTCATTCGCTGCATTGGTAAGTATGTACGCATTTCCACCCTATCCTGAATTTTGTGGGACATCGTAAATCGTTGATGATCTGAGGCTTTTTATGTAATTTTTCATCGGGTTTGTTGTTGCTTGGAAGACAGCAGATCCGTGCACACTGAAACCTGATCGACGTGTGTTCGCTGCCCGTGCTGTGCATGCATGGGGACAGGTAAACAAAAAAGCACGTGTAGGGAATTCCCCCTCAGGCATGCTCAGGGGCCACGTCCTAAGCTCGACCTTAGCTACTCCCATCGAATAGTGTGTAAGTCAGTTGTCCATAGACTCCACAGGAGCCACAGAGTAAATCACTGGTAAAACTGCTTCAACCAACTTCACTGCCACTGTTGCTAACAAACACAACTTTCGACATTCTTGGGCCAATGATTAATATGAAAATGTCAGATGTGAATATCCAAATGCAGGTGAATGTGGTCGAAATATGTACTTCGGAAAGCGACTCAAGCTGATGAAACAATCACATCAAATTCTGGGTTTTGCAAGTCCCATTTCGGCAGGCACTTTCCGTTTCAATCCTGCATCCACAGGTAGTAGGACACTCTCAGCCATCCATGTCCCACTATATCTATTTTCGAATCCATTTGCATGTTGAAAAATAGCGTAAAAACTTCTGGAAAATGAGCGACTTCAGTGTTGATTGTCCGATGATCAAACATGGCTATTATTTGTTTGGGGGATATGAGGCGAAGATCAGAAACAAGTCTTCTTGCCGTACCGGCCCGCACGCTTATTGAGTTACACACGCACAAACACTGTATTGCGTGTTGAGAAGAGTTACAAATCATGTGGCTGAATATCCGGGACATTCCGAGCACATGATTATCGCCACCCTGTTGGTAAAAACAAGTCATGTGAATCGATGTGAATATCTGACACCGGGATTTAAATTTCGCGATTGCTCTTTGCAAGTAAGGGATCGTTGATAACGAGTTAGAAACTTGGTAAACAAGCCGTTATTTAGTCCCTGTGAATCATCGGAAGTGGGAGCATATTTCTTGTAGAAATTCTTATTTTTGGTTGGTCTCCTGATCACACATTGTCACACGGTAGCTTTGTGGGTTCTGTTGAATACTATTGCCAACATCTCAAAGTTGTTGACCCGAGGGGCTAAAACCAGAGATGTGGTACCATATCTAGGCTTTGCAATGAGGCACGTCAAGATCATTCGCAGGTGATATTAATATATCTAAGCCTCGGAGTAACTCCCATAGCACGTGAGTGGGACCAATATACGGACCCTACTTTTGAACAATCTGGAAATGTTGTTTACAACACAACTTTGTCTTTGACAGTCTTATGCAACTAGTAACCGGAACTTCTACCGGGATGAACGTTTTTATTTGGGCGTACCGCATACGGTGAAGCACTTACGTATACAATAAAACTGTAGCAGTGTAAATGATTAGGCTAAGAAGAAAGAAAAGTTTCGCAAATATTTGGAGCTAATAAAAATTTGTTTCATATTATCCTCGCTCGTTAAACAAGGCACACACCTACTTGAGAAGTCTTTAATCATATAGATGCATAAAATTCATGGATTAGTAATTCTGGATTACAAAATCAGGGGAAATCCTTCCATATATAATTGTATAGTTACACAACAGTGTGGATTTAGCGCGCTGCAGCGGCAATACTCAACATATGAAAGCAAATGGTAGAGGTAATTTTTGTTTATTTCTAAGAATTTTGCCATTCATGTCGATGCATTTGTATTATAAGGACATTAGCAACAACTTGGGTGCGTAATTTTATCTGCGTGTATTGTGACTTCAGTAAATTGTGCTAAAGTTTTTAATAAACTCTTCTGCAAACCTAAAAATAGAGCGGTCCATAACGATAAGGCTTCCGATTAAAGACTGCGGTCTGTTGCTCGAATTTAGGGTTGCATTGCGAAACTATATGCAACATAAATTATTTAATAGGTGGGTGCATGCCATCACTGAGGCATGCCCGACTTTCCGCAGTGATGTAATCAAAAGATGAGGATGACTTAAAGGGTGTTACGATTTATGTGTTATTATGTTCTCTATTCGATATGAGAGCTGGCCACTTGCACATACACCCCATAAAGTACCGTGGGGGAAACCAAACTGCGTTTGATCGGTTGACGCAATAAAATGCATGTGCAAGGCCCTAATCAATACTGTGCCCAAATATTGAGGGTTTAAAGGACACTGTCGTGATTTGCTAAATCAGAATCCTAAAAAATCATAAAACAATCAGATTTTTGAATGTTTGTAACAAGTACTTGTATCCTAACATACCCCTGCACAATGATCGGACCGGAAGCAACTAATAGGACAAAACGGAAATTTAGGGGGTTTCCATTAGTGTCGTTCGGACACTTACTACAACACGTTAATTGAATGGAGATTCTTTGAACCACTGCCATTTTCTTCATTTTCTGTAAATTTTCAGTGGAACCATAACTTATGACAATTCCACAGGGACTTATCCTTCACTTTTAAGCTATTCCTGCAAAAATTAATAAAGATTTTTAACACAACTTTTAAAAAGTGACCAAAGTAACCAATATTAAAATTTAAAAATGGTGATTTTTAATTATATCTGGGGAATATGAAATGATTTGAGGCTCAAATTTCGGGACAGCAATGAGAAAAATACGGCCTTTCATTTGATATCAAAATCGATACTACTTCCGGGGGTTAAACAAAGACGATCGGAACCGCACCTTAATACTTTCATTCATTCTATTATCCTGGTATTGATTGGGTTGAGAGATGCTTGCTTTGTTCAGTATGTCAACAATAACATTAACATGCACGCTAAATATGTACAATTTCTATTGGATCATTTTTCTTCTGATTTTTGAGCATTAAAAAATTGATCTTAAATATACATTAGGGCTGAAAAAGCGATTCTGAGTTTATTTTTACCTGCCCCATTTTTAGAGACTAGAGATCTGAGTCAACATTTCAAGAGCCCAAAATAATTTATTTTAAAATATCATCGTTATCAGGTTTAGCATTTGTAATTTTTTATTTTTGATTATTGAAGGGAAAAACCAGGTTTTTTTACTGCGGCCCTACCTTTAGTGAAAGTTATTCGGTGCATTTATATCCATTTTGCAAAAATGAAAAAGTCGCCACCATAAACCAGGAAAAACAAAAAAGTAAAGATGAACTCGGGAATGACTTTCAGGCTACAGTCAACCACCACAATACTCCCATCGCATCGGCCCTTTATGGCAAAAAGGCGTAATTCAAGTTACACCTTTTGCCTTGAAGGGGTTGTCCTGCAAAAAAAATGCATTATGGATACCATATTTTTGTAAACATATTTTTGCATTATTAGGCTCAACATTTAAAAGAAAATGGATCCCATAATGCTTGGTTTTGGCAGGGTGGCCTTTCAAGGCAAAAGGCGTAACTCAAGTTACGCCCTTTGCCATAAAAAGGGCCGGAAAATGTGACCGTCTATCACCACACTCACACGACACCAACTGGATTGCTTCAGGAAGTTATAGCACTGTGGGGAATCGTGACCCCCTGAAAAATTAGTGATTAGTGATTTTCTGCACAAAGTGCCACGTTGTACAGTGAAAACAACATAGGCCGATGCTATACTAACCATTTTAAAGGTGCATTTTCTTGATTTCAGCACCTTTGTTTTATTCATTGACACTGGATATGCTTGAGAAATCTTATTCCCAAAATTGAGCTGACCCGATCTTGCGGTTTGTGTTATTGCAATTGCATTGTTTCCCACGGTCCCATAGGCTAAATTGGCGAATTTCTTACAGATCGACCAAATTTTGCAATAGTTGGATACACGTGGATTACTAAGGCTAACGGTTCAGATGATAAAAAATCTCAACATCTTTTAGTAAGTCGTGGGGACGAGGCGGTGGATCACGAATGCCTTGTAATATATGCTTGAATCCCCCTGAAAATATACTGCCCCTGAAAAAAAACAGCTGGTCCGCCACTATCTGCTCTGTGTAGTGGGTTTGCAGTGCGATCTATGTACCAGTGGCATGGTTTGTTACAGTTAAACCAAGTTCTAATCCGGTTTTGTCCTCGCTAACGGGGTGGTCGGATACACCTTACACTATTAGCAGTACTACAGTGTTCCGGAAGTGGTAGTCTGTGTCACAGACTGCGAAAGATATTACTAAATAGACTGCGCGCGAGATTAACGTTATCAGTCCTTCATAGCAAATGTATGCAAAGAACTAAATCTCAAATATCTCGGAAAAGGGGGGGGCGAAGGGTTCATATGGAGATTTTTGCATCATCGGGTCTTACTATGTTTTGTTTTGAATATGTATCGGTATTGGGTCGAACCTAAGAACCTAGTGAGAAAATTGAAGTTTTTGTCGGGTACTTCTTTGGTGCTCGCAAACCCCACACGGAAAAGTGAACACGCAATCACTACGAAGCCGCATCCCTTTTTCCCACAATGCTTTCTTTTTTCGATATTTTCCAGTCTTGAGAATTTTCAAACGCTGGTTTTCATTTTACACGCCAACTTTTTTTTTTCAATTTAGAATATACGTCACTTACTAACTGGACCGCCGTACAGCAGTACTACCAGCTGTGTGAGATTTATATGGCGCCAAAGATAATTGGAAATTGACCCCGGATCCCTTCCTGACACCCAATCCACATTGTTCGTCGGTGGGCCTAACCTTTGGGCACCAACCCTCACGCAAGGCAGCATGTTCTTGTTTCTGGATTGCCGCCAATAGCTCTCCAGAACTGATGCCCCTTGTAGGTATATCTTCTTATTCATGTCTACCAGGGTAACCAATTACCCTTCTCATCAGATTTCCTTAGAACCGTGGGGTTGACGGTTTAAGCCGCTGACACATTGGCCTTGGGACGTTAGTACTAGTTAACGCAAGATTAACCAGTATCAAACCCCAAAGGAACCTTACCCTGAATTGAATATCGTGTATTGAAAACCAAATCACACACACAATCTCCCAATAGCTTGCATGGTCACCAGATACCATTTGTTTACATGCCTTCAAATGAGCTGTAACAGATACGATTGACTGGCCTGGTGTGGCTGGGTGACGCATTTTGATACAAAATAAATATTGGATTTACTGGTATTGCAATTTTGGCATCAGAATTACAAATGGGTGAGTAATTTATGTGTGGTCCACTGGTCATGAACTAAAAAGGTCATAAAATATCAGTACGTACGGTATAGTTTAAACTAAACTTAGACTGTCGATGCCTTGGAATTTCTCGACTGTTCGGATCGCATCAGCTCAGCTGCAACCCGGCGGTGAAAGTTACCAGTGTGAACCATATGCAATCTCAGCTCATCTTGATCAGTGACCCGTGAAATTGATCATCGTCTAAAAATCTTATCAAATCATATCGATTTCTTCACTACTCCACACGCAGTTTTATCGATGATAAGATTGGATATACTTGCGTACCATGACCAGATTGTAGACAAATGCCTGCATTCCAAGATTGACTCTAAAACTCTCTACGCCACTCTGTGCCTTTTCATGTCAACTTTCATGATTGCTCACATGTGGTCCAACCATCCCTAGGTCAACCAAGAGAGACAGTTATTGTGGCAACCCATCCTGCATGTTGTGGGATTTACTTCTATGTCCACAGTAAAATCTCATGATACACAACTGGATTATTCTTGGCAATTTTCTAGTTAGAAGTTTAACCCTAACCCTGGGAGGAACTGAAGGAGTGAAGGAAGAGGGACAAGAAAAGTCGGCAATTCGGGTGGATTCGAACCCGGTCCCTTTCGGGCCCCAGCCCAATGACCCGGGATAGCACGCTACGACATGTCCGCTGGCCCGGCCAGCAATTTCGTGCCATATGAGTCTTGTTTGATGACGTCATCGCTAATTTCTGTACTTAGTGCAATTTTTCTCAATTAACAACAGGAGGTTTGGTTGAGGATTCAGTTGTGCTAGGGTTAATGACTTTTTCTAGTAGAAAAATTACAAATTCGTATTTTTTCCCTGCAAATTAATGGGAATTCCATGCAAGAAGACAAAAAAATCTGTGCATCATGCATTTACACCGATCGGCAAATTCGCCCAGAACCTCGAATGGAATATCAAAATAAGTGGGAGAACATGGCCATCGAGGTAATATTAAACACAATTATGGAAATAGTACAATTACTACAAAATGGGAAAAAACCTGATATAGATGAGATAAAGTCAGCCATTTTTTAAAAATAAGTTTACCGGCGATGTTTTGATTCCTGAACAGTTTCTGAAATAGTGCTCTCCCACGAGAGGACGGCTTGTTTTCTGGTGGTGTAGTTATTCGAAATCAAACTGAGTGTGGGGCAGTGCTTATACAACTGGGAGTTTCTAGTTTCATGGATATTTTTTGTCATTTTTGACAAATAGACATGGAATCATCTGGTAAAAGATTATTAAAATGATATCTAAACAAAAAGCTTATTTGTAATTTGTTGATCTCCGGAACCTTTGGAGATTAAGATCGGCAATAAGAAGCGCGGCTGGTGGGTTGCATCAAATAAGTTCCTTTGGTCACCCCCAATTCAATACTAATCTGTGGCAATGCAAGATTATAAAGTGAAAATAATCTCAGACTTACATGTATTTTGAGACTGCTTTTGTTGTTTCCATCCACAATACCTAAAATTTTGTACACAAGTATGTGGAACACAAAGAAATGTTTGATATTTACAATTAAAAGACTAATAACTCCTGGGAGACTGCAGTTTATCATCCTATTTCTGAAAATTTTGAATTTTGTTTAATTAATATCAAGTGATAATTTGTTAGCTTTGAGCCAACACGACACCTGTTAAGTTCATTAAAAATATTATTAGTTAACAGTTGGAGATGTTTGCGCCCCGAGATGCAAATAAATTTGTACATAAGAAAAGAATTATGAATACACCATATCATTCATATCAAAATAAAGATTAAGAACCAAAAATTTAAAAAAGCAAGCCTTTTCACATTGTTTGGACAACCTGGTATGTGAAGTGCATACTGGATTAATTGAAAATCAAAATAATTCTCAAACTCATATTTTTCTGGATTTCTGTAACAGTATAGGTATCCTAGGCTAACATTGATACCGTCCAAAATCAGTAAGGCCAAACCTCAAATATTAGTCATTAACTGTAAATGTATGGACACTTACTGCAGTTTCACGTCAATGAATGGAGAGTCCCTGCTTTAAAACATTGGTGTTTTCTTCCTTTGCTTTCAATTTTTCAGTTGGAAAAGTCTTTACTAGCACAGGTTTTGGGATCACCTGGTTTGTGAATCCCTGGCTTGAATGAACCTCAGGTTCATACAGTTCCTTTGAGCTAAATGACCTTTGATGGACCTTGTTGTGACCTTTAAAATTGTCGGCATCAACAATCGCCACCCCGCCCACCAAGTTTCTGGAACACCTAAGGTTGACCCAATTTCCTCCTTTGACCTTGAATGACTCCTGACGACCTTGTTTTTGGGACTTTTAAGATTTTTGGCTTCAACAGCAAAACCCCACCCTCCAATTTCATCATGTCCCTACAACCATATTTACCGCATTTGGCCTCCTTTGACCTTGTAATGACTCTATAAATGACCTGTTGTGACCTTTTAAATTATTTGGCATCAACAATCGACCACACCCTCAAAGTTTTATGTCCATATACCAATGTTTACCCCCATTTGCCTTTGACCTTGAATGGCCCGCTGATGACCTTGATCCACTAATCAAAATACAAACTCAGTCTTTGAAGGTCCTGGGCAAACCACCACCAGTTTCAGGAACTGCGACATCGTCCCAGAGAAAATAGACCGGTCAGACAGACAGACGGACGGACATTAATATATAGATCTGAGAGTCCTGCAAGCCTTCCTCCCTTTAAAGCTATCCTGCAAATTTCAAAAAATAATTTTCTACTTTCGGGTGGATCACAGATAGTGGCTTTAAGTTAACATACTGTAGCCTGTGATCTACAAAAAATACCAAAAACCATGACTATCCCAATATTTGGGTAATTGTAGAAATTGTACCAATATAAGAATGAATGGTGCACATCTTGAATAAGCCCCATCATATGCGCGAAATTTGTTATCAGAAGCAATGGCACGATCAGATGGCACATGGTGCCACTTACTGCCCAGGATGTTTAACTTGATAGCTTCCAAAGAGTATTGGGTTTTATGAAGATAGCAAAGACCACAGAAAGTTTATGACCGGTCAAATTCCCGAGTTGATTCCCCTTACTGTGGCCAGATGTCCCCCTAGACAGACATTCTATGGACAATAGCAAGATCATCTTTATATTGTATTTGTGGTAGTTGTTAGACCAAGTGTTTTTAATTTTAAATCCGGTTTTGTTCCCCGCTAACGGGGGTGCTCGGATTCACCTCACACTCGGCAATACTGCTGTGGAGGATTGTTGGAGCAAGAACAAAAGATAATTGACAGGATGCCCTTCCTGCGCCAATCCACAGTTTTCGGCTGGTGGGCCTCGCCTTGGGAAACATGCCCACCCATTTGCAAGGCAGCATGGGCGGGATGCCACCATTAACTCTTACAGAGCCGATGCCCCTTGTAAGGGTAGATGTTCTTTTCATTCTTACCGGGTAACAGCTTACCCTCTCTGAATTTCCTTAAAAATCGATGGGGCTGACAGTTTAGCCGCCGCCACCTCGGCCCTGGGAAGGTTAGTTACTGGTTACCAGGTACCAGTAGCAGGGAGGCCTTCATAGGAAACCTGACCTGACATCAGGAAACCTGAACCTGACATCAAGGGAAACCCCCCATACCTGACAAAGGAACCTGACCTGACATCAAAGGGAAAACTGACCCGAAATCACATGCGTGGCAAGAAGTGCATGCCATTTGACCCCCAGAATTAAGAATTCACAGTTACAACAATATTGTACAGTACTTGTGACTTAGAAACTGTCTGTTGTTTAAAGTTTAGTTAAGGTGCTTGTTGTCCAATTGTTCTTGGGACCCCCTGATTTACCCGGGAAGTAGTATAAATTTGGTTCAGATGAAAGGCCTTATTTTTCTCCTTATCGTCCTGATAAATTGTTTTGCTGTTCAAAATCCACTTCTTTGCAAAGAATAAACAAAAAAGTGCTGTTTAATGGTTAACCATCAATATGTAGCACAGTAGGACTATGGCCTTGCAATGCGAGTTCCTATTATCTAAAATGCAAGTTGTTCAATGATACTTGATGGTAAGTGTTTGGATTGCAGGGTGCCATTTGGGATCTCATATCACGTGGAGAAGAACAAGAGCACAATACATATAAATCGGAAACACCACCTTTAAAGATTTTCATTTCAATGGAACTGTAGCCAAAATCTAATGTGGTAGTGTAACACAGTCGTCATTAGTGGAACCGATATATGGGCGTTCCAAGAACAGTATGAATGAAAAGCATGGCGGACAAAGGAAAAAGTCGGGAATTTGAAGACAAAATTGTGATAAATATTTTACTAGAAAAATAACCCGACAAACCCAGATTTACATTTTGGCCATTAAATACTGTCTCTTTTTTTTGTGGGGGGGGGGGGCAAAAGGTGATTTCAATTTTTAAAAATGAAGCAAAGTGAGCATGGTTGGCGAGATGTAAATCCGTGTTTAATTTGATTTAAATCATGATTAAATTCCAAAAAATCATGATTTTAAAATTGCCAAAAATCATGATTGATTGTGGGCCGCCGCTATAGCTGCAATAAGACCAACTTAGCAATATCCGTTGTGCGTGTGTAGTGTGGAGTGTGTGTCCAAAATTGTTAAGTTTTTTTAAATAAATTGACCTCCCCAATTGAAAAGTTTAACTTCAATGGGAACCAAACTTCTGTCATAGGTGCACAATGGGATCCTCATATGTGATGAGTTCAAAGGTCAGTTGGAAAGGTCAAAGGTCAAGTTGAAAAAAAAGGGGCTCTAAAAAATGATAAAATTCATCTAAATTAAAAACTTAAGTTCATTGGAACCAAACTTGGTCATGTGCCACCTGCGACCCTCAATATGTTGATGAGATCAAAGGTCACGTTGCCAGGGTCAAGGTCAGGGGGCGGCCCACAGCTTATATCTTGAATATAGCGAGCGCGAAAGCCGAGAAAACGCCAACAAATTCTTAGTTTCATTTACAAATCGATTGTAAATCAAATATTTCAATCATGATTAAAAAAAAGTCACCAGCCCTGAAGTGAGTGTGAAAAAAAAATTGCCAATTTTCTGTGTGATTATATGGGGTCATTTGCAGGAAAAAAAAAATATGCATCATTGTCAAATTCTTGAATGGACTTTCCACCCACTGTAGGTGGCGACGACCACAGCTAGGTATCACTTTGTCGACACTGGTTGTCTGTTTATGTTGTCTGTTGAAAAAAGGTTAAATGTTTGCCTCGTAGATACCACATACTTTGATGGATTTTAAACCAAACCTTGAGTCATAGGTGCAACTTGAATTCCCCTTTAATTGGGGAAGGTCAAAAGTCACATCAAAAGGTCATGTGAGATTAAGCTGTAAGATGTAAAAAATGCTGAAATGTAAAAGGATTGCATTTGAAAAGTAGAATTCATTGCAACAAACTTGGTTTCTGGATATTACACGGAACCCTCATTTGGTTGGTAGGCAAAGGTCATATTGGGCCCATCATTAACAACCGCGATGGCAGGGACAGACGCTAGTATTTTTTTTACAAGAAAAACTAGTGTTAGGCCAAGTTTAAAAAAAAAATTGGACGTTTTTTTTATATATGTTTTTTTGGTAAAATTGAATTTTTGTATCGCCTGCACTCTGTTTAGGAAGAGGAAGAGACTGCACTCACTTTTGTGCATTTGTACTTTGCTGTGTTGCGCCTGTTATCTTTTCAAATAAGGCCTATGTGAATGAAAAATGGTTATAGGGAGGGGTAGGGTCCAGTTTGTGCCAGCAACCTTTTGAGTTCATATTACCAATTTGGCATAATTTTGCATACCAGCAATGAAGAAGCAACAGACAAAAGATGAACATTTGATGGTTTGAAAGTGGATATAGGGCGCAATGTGTGGATTTGACCAACACTCACGCTCCTGGAGCATGGGTTGTGGCAAAACCATTCCAGAGGGAGAAGCTATTCCAATTTCGTGTTGATTGTCTGTCACAATGCTAGTAGCGATTTATTCCGTAAAGATTATCAAGGACTTGAACTGCAAATTTGGCCACCAATCCTCGCTGGTTTGTGGTTAGGTAGCTGACCTCACGATACAGTGGTCTGGGATTCAACTCTCGCTTAATGCTTTTTAAATCATACTGGTTATAAAATTGTCATTATTATTTTTTCAGGTTAGAGGGAAAACGAAGTCCAAAAAGGATAGAGAAAACGCAATTGCTGCCTTTGAGGTTAGTGAGGGAACCTGCCCGGGAATGGGTGGTGGTAAAAAACTACCGCGTACTGGATAGGGGCAGTTGCAGCCTTCTGAGTAGATTTACAAGGTCATCAGGGGTCAAAAGTTCCGCAAAAGGACACTTCAGAATTTTGAGATGCTTCATACACGGTGTTGCCGGAACTTTTAAACAGGTTTATCATTAGGGGATTCTAACGAAGATGTAGAAATAAAAAGGCCTCTTTACATTGGAAGTAGCTATTGGTTAAATAGATTTTCACCCGTTTTTGATTAAAATAAAAAACCTTGTGTGTCTTACGAGGACATTTGGGATTGTTTTGGTAGTGGGTGTGTCTGTCGTCAAAATTGGACCCAAATGTAGCTAATGTTAACCCTAAATTAATTGCCCGCGGTTTCCATTGTATGTGTGCACAATTTCATATAACTTGCACCACAATAGACCCGTGTGGTAGTTGACCCATGTGTTGGTAACCTCATGTGAACTTGGCCCCCAGTCACAAACCGTGACAGCAAATGACCCGTGTATTTTTTAAGAAGCCCAGTTGTTTTGTCCCCGCCGAACAACGTTTGGGACGGTGGAATAAAAAATGGGCTCCGTCCGTTGTGATGGCCGTGTGTCCGTATGTCCGTAAGTCCGTATGTCCGTCCGTTCGTCCGCCCGTTTGTCCGTGATAAAAAAGTTAACCCTATGTGCTGATCTTTGAAAACATATCATCGGAACACACAAAAATTCCTTCGCTTAATGAAGGTCCATCACGGCATGCATCGTTTTTGCAATTTGAAAATGTGTGATACATGCGGGTTACGTATGCAAATGAGCTAATTAAAATATGAGTCTCATAAAATGGTATCGATAAAACGGTACATCGAACACCAAAATTCCTTCGCTATATGATAGTCCATCATGGCATTCATCGTTTTTGCAATTTGAAAGTATGTGTGATATATGATTGCGTTTAGGTATGCAAATGGCCTAATTAAAATTGCGGAATTGCTGTTGTATCTCTAAACGGTACAGGGGATAGGCAAAATTCCTTCCCTACATGAGCACTTTACATGCTATGGGGAGGGTGTTTGTGAGGTGTTGGGGAGAGGGTTTGGGCTGTTGGGGAGGGGGGTTTGGGTGTTGGGGAGGGGTGGGTGTTGGGGAGGAGTGGGGTGTTAGGGAGGGGGTGGGGGTGTTTTGCAGGGTGGTTGGGGAGGGGGGTTGGTAGATAGTTGGGTGGTTGGAGAGGGAGGTTGGCAGGCCGTTTTTGCATTGGAAATAATGTGATATATGCGGCTAGTATGCAAATGAGCTAACTTACATATGCGGATGTGGATCTCTAAAACGGTACACGGAATAGGCCAAAATTCTTCGCTACATGAGACTACTAATTGCTGGGAGGGTGTGAGGGTGGGGAGGGGGTTGGGGTTGTTGGGGAGGGGGTGGGTTTTGGAGAGGGAGGGGGTGTTGTTAGGGGAGGGGGGTTCAGGGTGTTGAGGTGTTGGGCAGGGGGTGGGTTATGCGGGTTGTTTGGGGAGGAGGTTCTGGGTACTGTTGGTTTTTTTGGGGGTGTTGGGGAGGGGGTGGGGTTGCGGGAGGGAGGACGGTGTTGCGGATGTTGGGGGAAAGGGAGCCGTGTATTTAGGTATTGGAGTAGGGGGGGTGTTTGTTTGGTGGTTGAGGGCTCTTTAAAGAGGGGGGGGTGTTGCAGGGGTTTTGGGGATTTGGAGATGAGGGTGGGGTGTTGGGGATGAGGGTGGGGTTGTTGGGGAGTTTGGGTGGGTGGGAGTTTGTGGTGTGTTGGGAGGGTGTGGGGGTTTGCGGGTGTTGGGGAGGGAGGTGGAGAGTTGCGTGGGTATTGGGGAAGGGTGTTGAGTTGCATTTATCGCATGTTAGTGATCGCCACTTTCGGCGGGGGACATATTTTACGACATCGCGTAAATACGAGTTGCCTTGTTTTGCTCTGCCATAAAACTAAACTTCCAAATATTCTCTTCCTTTGTTATTTTCCTTACCTAGAAGCTCATCGAACCTTCAAACAAAGCCGGCTACCAGGGACTGAGTAATTCAGTCAACTTATGATCATCAGTGTACCCAAACTTAACACGCACTTGCACCATGACATAGAGCGAGTCCATTCGCAGAAGTAAGCGTAGCTCAGGGACAGGGAGCTGCACGCCGCAGTCGTGTTCACGCAGCCATGTCACAGACACTCTTTCACATCTTATTGAAAGATCAACAACCGGAGATAGCCAGCCAGGCTAAGTGGTTCACGCATTGAGTTTTTCACGCCTAGGACTGACAAGGGTGCAGTCAATTTTGTTCAGGTATGAATAATTACAGTGCAAAATTTGGAAGTGTTGGAGATTTCAAGTGGTTTATTAGTCTCGGTCCAGTCCAGTACTTGAGTGGGGTCCAATGAGCCGTTATACTGCAAATACTCGCCCAACAAGTATGGGTAGGTCAATCCAGGCTCGTCTGATTGGTTGAAAAAAATTCGATCTTGAGACAAAAAGCCTTTGTCACCGGTAAGAGATATTTCAAAAGCCTAAATGAAGAGATGTTTGTACTGAAAACGGACTGAAAAACATTGCAAGAAATTCTTTAAAGGTTGTTTAGCTGTATTCTTATTCAGTGGGTGGGGTTTAGAAAGCAAACTCGCAATATCATTGGTTGTTGGCCTATCTTATATGGAAGCGATATTAGATAGTGCGTAGTCACGCAAGTGTTACGCGCGCGTGTATAAAGTTACGCAGTGCACCCAGCTAGTAAGGGTTGATCAGTCTGACAGAGGGGTGTGTTGCCCTTTTAACTAATATTATTGAAATACAAATATTTTTGGTGATTAAACAATCAAACTAAATAAGAATGGAAAAAGATAGGCTTTGTGTTTGCACTATCTTAATATTGTGTTCATATTGGATGGGCAGTCCAATATTTTATTAGTGGATACCGGCTGCGCCGGCATCCACTACGTCACAAATATTGGAGGCCCATCCAATATGACACGATATTAGATAGGGCAAAACAACCAATCCTACCTTTTATTCTCTAAGTATTGCATTTTGGCAAAGTTTCTTTTATGCCATGCTTGGCCTTGGATATGCACGGTGTTGTTAATTGATCGGCCCAATGAGCACTCCTAAGTCTCCTATAGCTGCATAACTAATCAGTGATCGACCTGAAATGACATTTCACAGACGTGTTGTGGTGTTATTCGCAGTATACGTTCTGGCCGGACACAACCAAGTACTGGCACCGAGAAGTGTTAATGAGAGAAAAGTATAGTGCAACATTTACCATGTATTTCATGGTAGATTCCTAATTTCCTTACTTTTTGCTTGTGGAACCTCCATATGTGTAAAATTTTGTTGTAGCACAATTTTTAAGGAAAAGTTAATTTCTAATTGGAAACAAGAGAAATGCATGTTTTGCTTTGGTAAACATGAAAATTTGCCTCATGCTGAGAAAGATGGTTGGGGGCTTTCCCAAGAACAATGAATTGGAACACGTTAACCATTGTCAGGTGAAACCCCAATGGACTGAAAATTAGTCGTTCTCCAATGATAATGACCTTGTATATATACATAGTAGTGTATGCTGTTGATTTTTGTTGTACCAGATCACCTGATTACTGGTTCACTAGGAAAAATTGTATATGACTATTACAGCAAACCCATGCAAGTACACATGCGTAACGATGGTTGATGCATGTGTGCTAAATTTGAACTTGACGTAAACAAGTACTTGAAACAGATGTAGGAAGTGGTAGCCAACGCGAACCGGAAAGGCTGAGGGCCTCGTGTCAAAAATTACGAACACAAACGGTGCATTTTTGGCCCCACAAATGTTTCGAAGGGCATTGTGAGCATGCAGATAGATGCCAACAAAATTCATTAAAATCACTTACACGATAAACCGGTGAACTTTCTAATGTGGCAAGATGATAGAACATGATGAGGTTGTGTGCTTTATATTTTTGGACAGGTTGAATATTAATGAGCCATTTGCATATTTTAAATATTTTTCAGAAAAAGTTAATAATCCACTAAGGACAACAAACTGATCAGTCAAACTTTCTAACATGGCCGGTGATAGCACATGCGTGGTCATGTTACTTTTTGGACAGGATATTTATATTAATGAACTCATTTGATATTTCAATTTAAAAATATCATTAACGTGCAGTTGTGGCCATCTTATATGCACTGCATATGTTAGTTCGGTTAATCATTGTCAATAATAAAATTGACCACTGTGTGATGATTAATTATTGCATCTTGCATTACAGGAGGTGTTAAATAAGCAGGTTTATGTGTGCTAATGATCTAGTGGGGGGGTCAGACTACAGAGTACATGCATTCTGGGTTAATAATTGGTCATAAGCTCTTTCAGTGTTGTTGCCACATTGAAAAAGGTGGGCTGTCTCTCAGAGCATGATGTAAATTTGTTGATTTTCAGGTTGACCGTAGTTCAATGGGGAACCTTGTTCGTGCGTAACATGGCACGCTTTGCGGCCAATCCGGTTAGTGACACCGAGCGAGCTCCACACGGTGGGAGTGCAGCGGCCAATTTACTGCGGGCCTGGAAACGATGCTAAAATAGCCTGTGTAAAACAACCAAAGAACAGATTACAGTGCATCTCAATAGGACAAAGAATTGTGGGATACGTAATATTCTTATCGCTCTTAGAGGAGGTGATTTTTTTTCCTGGGTTTAGTTTCAGTACATTGCAGGTCTCTAAAAATTGTGGAAGACTTTGCAATGCTTGGTTTAACATCATGGGAAAGTGCCGGTTGATTTAGTTCATCACACTGAGCTTTGCAGGGTCATTTAACTGATGTCTCAAAAGCCCCGGGGGCACTCAAAATAGAGGAGTCCGAGTTCCGAACTTGGGGGGTTTGGGAACCGGTTTTGTAGCTCTCAAAGTGGTGCTAGGGAAATTAAATTTTGCAACAATTGCAAACCGTCAAGAAATCAAGAAGAATTACGTTTCAAATCCGAGGGTCTAGGAGTACTGGAGAGGACGCGGAAATAGATTTCTAGGGCCGCACATAAATGTTTACTGCCTAAATGCCCGTATTTATCATGTTTGTTTCAACATGAAAATGAAATATTTGTTATGCACTTACAGATTGTACACGGTGACATCCCCAATTTGAGGCCCACCCCTGGCGCGTTTCAATTATTGACCGTCGACCTAGTCAGCCACATTACGAGAAGGTTTCACGACTACTTTCAACATTACTTGTGTTCAGTGTAAATATACTTCCATGGTTCCTTCTTCCTTGTTTTGTAAATTTGTTTGTGAGTTGGATGAAAACAGGGGAGCAGATCCCTCTTTGCTTACATTTTGTAGGTTTTAAATATTTGCTTTGATAATGGACCATAAGATTGGTGGGTGAAAGTCCTTGACTCTCCGCTGCGAGTGTTTTATACAATCCCATAATGCATTGCAAGGTTTCCTATATTGGACGAATTACTAAATGCTGTCAGCACTTCGGAATAAAAGTATCATGTTAAAAATTGAGAAAACCACAAGGCCATTCATGATCATGCTAAAAATTACCTAAGTATATACTGGGGCTTAAATTTTGTGGCCTAAAATGAGCACTAAAAAGTCAGGTTTTTTATGTGTTAAGCATAGGATTTTTGTGAGATCACATGTCCTTGTTGAGGTGAAATTACCAAAACTGGTGCATTGTGGGATGGACTCAATACACCTGCTGGCCTTCACTATTCTATTAGTGAACTTTTAATCTCTACGATGTTTGTTTCGATTTGTCAACTTTCTTACCATTCACGCTCTACATGATGGAAATGTAAACAAACTTGTTTGAATTAATTTATCTTTTTTAGATAAAGATTTTAGATAAGAAAGACAAATAACATATGATGTAATAGGCGTGTTCAAAGAGTGACCTTAAAGGTCCCAGGAAATGCAAATAGAATTGATGTGGTTTGTGTCAAGTCTACAAGGAGGGACGAGAAAGCATTCAATATTTGGGTTGGTGATGACATCATTAGTGAAACTATTGATTTTTCAGAGAGTAATAGAAAGTTCCAGGTGACTGGTGTGAATCCATTCATGACACTGACTGACAATCAATAGTTTCACTAATGATGTCAAGGTAGTGTATTCTTTTTTCTGGCCCTGTTTATTGGAATGGAACGTCGCGGTAAAGATTTGGAGTAGGTTTATCATCTCATTTCCTGGGACCTTTAAAAGTAAACTAATGGGAGTTCTCACAGGATAATCCAAAGTTTAGTTCATGGTTCAGCTTGAACTTGGGCTTATCGCAAGTCTAGCAGCCACAGTCTGTTTTAGGAAGAGTTAACTTGGTGTCAACTGTATAATGTCATTAACACTCAAACTGATAAGTGTAAATGTGGTTGTTTGATTTTATCTTATTTGTATAACAGGTACAAGTTTAAACTTTTTGTTTTTTAAATTTTGGTTTCTCACTCTGAATAAAGTAGTATTTATCTGTACCTGGTGGAGGGACAGACTATTAATTAGAGAATTCAATTGGTTTTGGTGCCTCAAACCTCAATTTTCGAGTATTCTGTCAGTGCCAAAGAGATACCGTAATTTAAGCTATTTTAAGCTTAGTTCTGAAGATGACCTATTTAAGGCCCCTTTAAAATCACCAATCGCCCAAAAAATTCATGAATGGGCTCACATGACCGATATTTATTGTTGCAGGTAGTCTCATCATTTTTTACTCTGTAATTGCATAGATTTACTTCCAAAAATTATATTAGAGTTGGTTTCATGATTTTATGTCATATGGTTTCTGAGAAAAATGGATTATAATGAATTATTCAAAAATTTCCAAGGTGGCCGCCGTTACCATGGCAGCAGAAGGGAAAATTATAAATTTTGCTATTAAAATTTTTAATACTTGATGGTCTTATCAATTTAGCAATGTGTCATTTGTATTTCCATACTTTAAAAAATATGTTTGTTGAGTTTAAAGGGGCCTTAAGTCCCTTGTACAATTAGGGTTTGATAGTCCTATATTCCTAAATTCGGGCTCAATCGATCCAATTTTATATGACTTACAGTTGCTCCCTCTTGCACTCCATATGTGAGATAACATCTTGTCTTTGTTGCAGGCTATCCCATTGGTCATCCGGATGCTGCATCTTATGAAGAAGATCTAAAACACCTGAAGATCAAGGTGGATGCAGGAGCAGATTTTATCATCACACAGTTATTCTTCAATGCAGAGACCTTCTTGAAGTTTTACAGAGATTGCAGGGCCATAGGTATTGATGTTCCAATTATACCTGGCGTAATGCCCTTGCAGGTGAGTTTGTTTGTTGAAGTTGTGCTTTCATGTCTCCACTAATTAGAATGAGAAACACATCACTGTCCATAAGGAGAACATAGTTCAGATGTTAAAGGCACATTTCGTGATTCTAGCAGCACCTATTTTGTTTATGGTTCAGGAAATATCCTTGAGAAAGCTCATTCCCAAAATTTCAGTTATTTCCAATATTGCATTTTAATGTTATGAGCAAATGTGCACATATGGGCCAATGTTGCCTGTTTACGGACATAAAATAATACAAAATCAAGAATTTTTTGCATCCAGTAGGGGGGAAAGGGTTATTTTCCCCAAAGTTTTCCTTACCCCCCTCCCCCAGTTTTCCCCCAAATTTGAGTCCGATCTTGTCAAAAGTGATGGTTAGCTGCCAAATTACAATTGAAAAAGCAAATTCTCACATGCTTCACAATGCATTTTGGCATATTTAATGTCATGTTTGTCTATTTTATCATTGAAATTGCAATTTTCACATACTTTGTTTGCATCACAGTTACCCATTTTTGCCAGATAATTTCACTTTATTTTTCTCCCATACATCTTTTTCTTTCCCCCTGATTTTTTTTTAAATCCTGGTGCCACCACTGCTTGCAGCATTGGTCAAATGTGCATGTAAAATTAGGCACACATACACTAAGGCTACTGATTCAGATGATACAACAATCTCAACTTTTTTGAAGTAAGTTGGGTGCAAGGCTGTAGCCTCTTTAAGACATGTTGTGTTTCTGCTGCAGAGGTCCCTGGTTAAGTCCTGGCACATGTTATGATTTCTGGATTTAATTTTTGTAAGAGCTATTGATTAAGGTCGGAATTCTGCTCAACCTGTTGGATATGGGCAAATGAACCATGAAAGCATAAATTTAATTTTGTCTCATATCACACGGCTAGGAACCAATGAAATTGCATAAACAGTGTTTAAAGGTGGATGGCCCGATTTAAGGATATGAAGTTTTCATCTTGATAGATTGGCCTTCACTCCAAAACCCCATCTGTAAAGTTTCACGCCAATATTTCAACCCGGTTTGATGCGAGAGCTAAAAACGTGATTTTGTAAGCCCCATAGAGTACGGTGTAAAATTAATATTGGTCGACCAAAATAGGGCACATTTTCGCTCATAACTTTCAAACCAAACATTCTTTGGCTCTAAGATTTCACAGGGTAAATGAGAAAAATAGTAGCTTTCTTCTGATACCAAAATGTTGACCACTTCCGGTAAAATCTGGGGCTTCTGGGGACGAGGCTATTAGCGATCGGGCCATGGACCTTTAAGAATTTTGGTTTTATTCTGGTTTTCTCATCATAAATATTTTTCATACACTGAGTACCAGTAAATATTTCAAACAGATCTATGCCAAATTGTTAATGTAGATTAAACATGGGCAATCATTCAATATGTTTATCATTCATTATGTTTTTCCTATTTTTCTCTTTTAACAGAGTTACTCCTCACTAAGATCCCTAGTCAAGCTCTCCAAACTAGATATCCCCAAGGAGATGTTAGACATCATAGAACCAATCAAAGACAACGATGCTGCAATTAGGAAATATGGTATCCATCAAGCAGTTACCATGTGTCAGAAGCTATTTGAAAGGTAGGCTCTTAGTTATTTAAAGGCTGACTCGGAGATTTTCTGACGAGGGCGCACTCAATTTTCACACAAATCGTGTTTTTTGCATACACAATTACACATAATGCTTGTCCATATACTAATCATTGTGTGAAATAGCTAAGCTCAAATTGAAGTCCTTCATAATAGAAAATCACAACTTTGTTAAAAAATTCCGGATCCAGAATTTTTGTTATACACGGTATCTTACCGCAATGATATACTGTGCATAAGTGTTTACTGCATGAAAATGGAAAATCCAATTTATCTCTAACTTTGGAATTACATATTTTAGGTGACTATCTTTAGAGCAATATAGATGACTATTTTAATTACAAAAATAAATATATATTTCAAGATCTCTGAGTCGGCCTTTAAGATGAGAGGGAGAGGAAGGAAAGAATGGTGGCAGGTAATGATAAACAGATTGCCGACCCTAATGTTGTAATGTGGAAATATGGTATTCATTAAGCAGTTAACCATTTGTCAGAAACTATTTGTAGGGTAGGTGAGATCAATAATGTCATCCAGAGGGTGTTCTGAACTGATCCCATAATGCATTGCAATGTGTCTTTATTGTATAAAATACATATCAGTACTTAGGGATAAAGTGTTCAAGAAGTTAAAGAACTACAAGACATCATGATCATGCTAAAAATTACTTAACCCCCTGAGAACTACCGGCCGATTGGTTAAAAAGAAGGTGGTACCATTTATTGAACCAATCAGGTACATTGTTAGAATGATGGTATCACTCAGAAAGAGTGGAGTGAAATATTTTGGAAAAGCTGCTGTAATTGGTAACCCAAATGAACAAATTGAGTAACCAACCAATCACAATCATTGTAAGAAACACAGTAGACTCCAGGGGGTTAAGTACTAATGCTTTGTGGGCTAAAATGAGTGTAAAAGTCATGGGCTGGCATTCTGAAAGGAATTTAACTTTACACCTGGGTTTAAACCAGGGGTAGTCCTATATGCATGAGTGGACTTTTCCTTTCAAAATACTGTGGAAGTTAAATGTAACGGGTGAGAAAATTCCTCATGGATGGGCCGCAACGTTCCCCATCCATGAGGAATTTTCTCACCTGTTACAGCACATTTTTATCCCCCTGGCTTGAAAAGCAGCTCTGGGGATTTTGCGATAGTGCGCATGTGTGTATGTGCGTGTTCCAGTTTGGTTAGGTTTTTGTTTTTCACGCTTCCTTCGAAAAGTTTAAGTCCGATTTACACCAGACTTAGGGTTAAGGTGCAGTAGGGTTTCCTTCATGTGTGGATGATGTCAAAGGTCACGGACCAAGGTCAAAGGTCACGGACCAAGGTCAAAGGTCATCTGAGGTCATGTTCCAGACTGCCATCTTGCCAGGGGGATGACGCAAGTTTACTTGCAGTATTTTTAGAGTGTAGTGGAAGGAAGAGTTCCATTCATGTAGGACTAACCCTGGTTTAAACCCAGGTCTAAAGTTAGACTCCATTTCAGAATACTAGCTAAAGTGTGGGATCACATGACCTTATTGAGGTGAAATTTCCAAAAACTGGTGCATTGTGGGATTGACCCAGTGCACTCTCTGAGTGTCATCTAACCAATGAAAAACAATAATGCTACAAATACAATTGAAATGGAGTAAATAATAGGTGAGGCTTTGAAGGTTGAGGTATATTTAAGAAATAAAGGGTGATGCAGTATCGTTTATGGGCTAATAATGTGTCCAAGGTTGGAAAAACTCAATAATGGGCAAGGCGCAGCCGAGCCCATTATTTTTAAGTTTTTCTGGCCGAGGATACATTATGAGTCCATAGATGATACTGCAAACCCTTTATTTCTATTCTATTACCTAAAACATCTTGATTTAATGAGAAAATGTATTTGCGATCCATTATTGCAGAATAATGGGCAGTAAACTGACCAATCAGAATGCTCCATTTTCAATAATGGGCAGCAGAGGTAATAGAATAATGTTTAGATGGTTAGAAGTGGATTGAGATTGTATACATCATAATCCTTCAAAACATTCCTTACCAGAACTACTGTTGCTTCATGTTCTACTACATGAAAGAAAATTTGCCTATTACTGTACTGACCCTAGTGTAGTCCCACCTGTTTTAAACTGAAATTAGCTTGAATTTAGGGGGTGGGATTATAATGGAATCCCCCCCCCCATGGCATGAAACACACAAGCATCAACATTTCAGCCTTTCAGGGCTAAACTTATTCCAGATATTTTCAAGTGTCAAATGAGTTGTGTGATCAACAAAGACCTGTAAATGAACTGAAGCATGAACCTTTTTAATTTTGTAAAAAATCACAAGGAATACTTAACCAAACAAGTACTGATTGTGACAAAAATTGCATATCTATGGTGGGATTATAGATATAATTTTTTACTATTCGGTTCGAAAAGATTGGGTGGGATTATAACTGAGCCTAGTGAACTAACTTGGGTCGTATGGTATTAAAAAACTGAATTTTCTATATAATTACCGTGGTGATGTGCATGGCATATACCATTTACCACTGAAAACCGGAGGTAGCAACATTGGAGATTCTGAAACGCTTGGGCTGTGGTGCGGTGACTTACGGCGACCATTGCCCAATTGAAACCAACATCCCCTCACCACAGAATAAGAAGATGTCCTCCCATTTTCTGGGCTTCGAGACCGAAGAGTTAGTGTGCACAGTATTTTCATATCGTTCAAATTCTTAGCTAAATGTGTTTTTCACACGTGTTTGTGCATGTACGTGTTTGTAGTCTAGAAATGGGAAATAAACAAGCCAACTTTTGGATGAAGCCCCCAATTTTTAAAGCAAATTATTTGGGAATTGTTAAAGGCCGACTCCAGATTTCCAGAGGATGCCGCATCTATAAATACCAACAAATCCTACACGCATCTTGCTGATTGGTGAGGTGATTTCCGTCCACCTCGACCGTTAGCCGGGGACAAAACACGATTTAAAACTTTGGTTTAACTAATACCAATATAATTGCTTGTCCACATTACTAATCACTGTGAAATAGTTCAAGACACTAATCACTGTGTGAAATAGTTAAAGACAATATCAGCGATAACCAAAAGAGTCCAGATATTTGAAACTCGCAGATGTAGCTTAAAAGTGAAGGGTTAAGGGTATGTTTAGAATTATCATAAGGTATTTCTTCCAACTGAAAAAATTGGAGAAAAGGGAGAAGGAAAAGAACCACAGCAGTTTTCAAAGCTATAAATCTCAATTCAGTTATGTTTTTAATTTAAAAAAAAAAAAAAAAAAAAAAGTAATGATTAAAATATCATTTCTTTTCTTTATTGGTACATTTGGGGTTTTATAAACTTGTAGGGTAGTTAGGTGGATAACCTATACTTTTATAGAAATGCAAAACCTGATGATATTTGATGGTTTTTTTGTCAAATTTTCGGATTTCCCAAATTATCACTCATATGCCTTTAAGCAAATTGAATGTCCTTCAAATAGGAAATAAAAATTTGTAATAAAATCCGGATTTTTCGTTAACACAGTATCCAATGGTACTGTTATACTACACATGTTTCACTACATCAAATGAACAGATTACTTTGTCTTTGCGTGATGTAGGAAATATTTTGGTGCTTTTGGTACCTAAATCATAAATTTAAGAATTTACCAAATCCTCACTTTCATTCTAAGAGATGGGGTACAATCAATAAGGACCCGCTGCTGTCTTATACACCCAACACTGCGGGGCGAGAGGTGGCCGAGCGTTGTAAGGCGCTGAACGCGGCAGGGTATATAGTTCGGACGACGCGCCCTGCTATGGTTCGAGCCCGCCGAGATTAGGTTTTGGTCAGACCAAATAGTTACTAAAAGGTCAGAAATTGCATAAACCGCGCCAGTTAGTAGTGTGAATATGGACTTTATCCTCGCTCCCAACCATTGCAGAAATGTGCGGTTTGGCACAATGGGGTCCGACGCCTCTGGTTCGGAGAGGGGAGTCATTGTTAAGTGTTGGTCCCGTGTGTCAGTGGAATCAATCCTGAGCAACTAAAAAGTTGCAGACTCATCGAAAAGAGTAGGGATCATCCCGGGGTCTGTTCCGGCACTCATCGCTCGAGGTACAGAGTCCTCTATGTGTGCGGGAATCCGCTTACTGGAGGTAAATTGATCCAGATCCAAATTCCAATCATTTAATTCATCAAACAGTATTGGTGCTGGTTCACATCAAAGAATGGATTTAAAAGCCTTATGTATGGCAGCTAAGGCCTTGAATTGATTTCTAAATCCTGGATGAAGCTTGCAACCTCTCAGAATGAATGAATTGTCAAAATATGCAAAAGGTTACCATACTAAAAAACATACACTATAGTAGATTCAAAACCCATCGTGTCACCAGAGAAACGTTTTGACAGCGTTGATTAGTTGGGAGGGGAGCAAAAAACGAAATATGTTGGTCTATGATTCACCTGTTTCATAACACCTAAATAATCTGCCTTTTAATGTTGAACTCATTTTCTCAGAGAGTGCCAAAGACTTTTCAGTCCTTTGTATCCAAAACACCGGGCGCTCAAAATTCGTAACATTCAACTCGTCCTGTTAATTTGAATACCACTGAAGCATATGGATTAGTTACCATGTTTTGAGAGTTGATTTTTGAATGCTTTCTAAAGTAAACAGAAAATTAATTTTCTCTGCTATCGTACCACATGTTTCAATAGATTAGCATGAATTTTAATTTCCACCCACTGCACACAACCGTTCATTCAATGCCCATACCTTCGGAAAAGTACTAGAGGTGACACATGGGTTGAAATCTACTAATTTAGAGTTTGAACCTCATGTGTGATATTGACATTTGTCACAGTAACCGTCCAACTCCTAAAATCTGTCTGTGTTAATTTCATGGATACTCTGCAGCATTGGTGCTTATTAGGACACAATTTCTTTCTGTGTTTACATGTTTTATGTGTGTTGGTGTTTTTTTTATTTCTTACCTGACAACACTTGTGGATATACGATTTTATCCCACCCTGTGGGTAATTAGCATATTCAAATGCATGTCAATCATCTTGAGGGGGTAGTGTAAGTCAATTTTTACCCCACAACCCCACAAAGTTATACTCGATTATTCTTACCCAATAATGTCATGTTATAACGTTTGTGCATTGTGCAGTGTGGGGTATACTCACATGTAATCTTTTACATTGCCAACTCCCCCATAGGCATTCATATTTTCAAAAGGTGCAACGAGAGATGTCACATATCAGGGGTCCCTAAAAAAATCAAAAGAAAAGACTGATTTTTTGCCCTGATGACACCTTTCCATAAAAAAATACCCAATCTGAAGGATTAAAGCTGTGTTCTCTGGTACAAAAATTGTCAAATTTTCCTAATGTTGTATAGTAGCAAATACAAAATTCAGCCTATGTTTTTATATTGAAATATAAGCAAATCAGAAACCACCCTTTTTCTCTCTTTTAAAGGGCCCAGGAAATGATATGATAAAACCTATCAAATCTTTTAAGGGGACAATTCCATTCCAATAAACATGGCCAGAAAAATATAACTACCCGTGACATCATTTTATTGATCATTATTGATTTTCAGTCAGTGTCCATGAATAGATTCACAACACCAGTCACCTGGAATTTTCTATACTCTCCTCACAAATCAATAGCCCCCCAATTGATGTCATCACCAACTCCAAATATATTGAATGCTTCCTGTTCCCTCCTTGTAGACTTGACACAAACCACTCAATTCTATTTGCATTCCGTCCTGGACCTTTAAAGACTTTCTGTATCCAATACAACATTAGAAGTCTATTGACTGTCTATCTATAGAAATTACTATTATGACACAATATTTGGTTGCCCCTCAAAATCTCTCGTTGCACCTTAAAAGACCAGAGCAAAGTTCATAACTATTCTACAAGAAACTCAAATCATTGCCTAAAAAAAACACATTTGCTCTTCAGTCAAATTAGACATTCAGGCCCGACCCATTGGAATTCAATAAATAAGAACATAACTTTTTGAAATCTGTTAAACATTTCAGTTGCAGGTAAGGATAATTGTGAAGGAATTATGTTTAACTATTTTGCTTCCTTGTTGTTTATTACCTTGTTTGGAATAATTATTACTAGTTGCTATATATTTATGTATTTATTTTTATTTATTACAGGAGGTAGTAGTATGTCGCAGTTAGCGTGTGTAGTGTTTGTGTGTGTGTCTGGTGTGTGGGGCGTGTGTGTGTAATAATGCATGTAACTGGTGTATGTTGATTTTTGGCCTATTAATAGGTACCATGGCCCGATCGCTAATACCTCGTCCCCAGAAGCCCAGATTTTACCGAATGGGTCAACATTTGGTATCGAAGAAAGCTACTAGTGTTCCTAATTTAACCCTGTGAATCTTAGGGGCCAAGGAATGTTTGGTTTGGGAAGTGTGATGAGCGAAAATTACCCCCAATTTGGTCGACCAATATTAATTTTTAACACCATACTCTGGGTGCTTACGAAATCACGTTTTCTGTCGCACTGAACAGTCATTGAAGTATCGGCGCGCAACTTTACAGGTGGGTTTTTTGGGTGAAGGCCATCTATCAAGATGAAACTTCATATCCTTAAATCGCGGGCCATCCCCCTTAATGTATAATTAATCGAGCCTTTGTCCATGGAAGAATTTGGGCCGCTTTTGGGGGCCGCTGTTTAAAAACGCCTTACTAGTTTTTTATGGCTTTCTTGATTGCTCTGAAAATTACGAGTTTTGCAAGCTGTGATCTTTTGATGAAACTCATGGAAATGATTTTGAAATTTTTGTATGTATGTCATTTTGTAAGGTGTTTTGTTGCGGGAATTTGATTTTCAGTGATAATTTTCGCATGTGTGTCCGATCCTTCGTCATTATGAAGATTCTAGAGGGCAGTTGTTTTGTTTATCGATATCAATACCTGGGTTTATGTGGGAGCGTGGTTGGTTTGCAGGCTATTGTGTCCTTGCGCCCGAGTGATGCTGTTGTGTTATGAATGTGCTGTCTATGAATTCTCTGTAAAAGATCTACCTACAACCCCGGCCTTGGCTCTGATTCTCTGCCTGCACCATGCAACTTACTCCCTGTGTTTCTAATAAAAGTCGCCTCTGTGGACCAAAAAATGCTTGTTGTCCCCGCCAACGAGTTCGTAACGGGGACTATAAAATGAGCGCTGTCCTGTCCGTGGGTCCTTCGTCCGTACCCTTTCTTTCTTCCTTTCGTTCGTTCGTCTGTGATAAAAATGTTAACTCACGTTGTAAACGATTTATCTGGAGTTCCGTAAGGGCAACGATGATTAACTTGTTGGTGGAAAGAAGCGGTTGATGAGTTCTCGACTGATTAGATTTTGGCGTAAAATATCTATTAAGTTTATCTATTTGCATAATTTATGAACTTTTCCTGCAAGGCCTGTGTACAAGTCTTTTTTCTAGAGTTTTCCGCAAGGCAATATCTGATTTAGCCTTGGTGGAAGGAAGCGGGTTGAAGAGTTTTCAACCTATTAGTTTTGGATGTATTTTGTGCAAATGATTATGCAATGAGCTAATTAATATGCAAAATCAGCGTAATGCTATATTTA